>JBAMJV010013665.1:0-15000 GCA_037951105.1 Echinarachnius parma | reverse complement strand
CGTTCAGTACGACTGATATTCATCAGCACCAATGGCAGAGGCGGTGTCCGAGACCCACGTGTGGAAAAAAATCGGATTGGCCCCAAATATCAAAATAAAATTGAAATTATCGCTCAAAATCAGTTTTCAACAGTCAAATCGGCTTGCGGTCTTAGCGTTTTCGCATTTTTTCCCACACCTGGGCATCCAAAACCGCCTGCTACCATGGTCGCTGATGAATATCAGTCGCACTGAACATAACGTGCGGAATATTTTTTGATAAAAATTTAAAACAAATTTTTTTAGCATACGAAAACTAAAACCACTTATTTAAAAATAATTTGAAAAAAATAAATGATAAAAAAAATAATAATAATTAATCAATTATTTTTCTAAGCGCATAGCTATCTTGACACTATCCGACTAATATGTACTCGGATTGGCCCCAAATAACAAAATAAAATTGAAATTATCACTCGAAATCAGTTTTCAACAGTCAAATCGGCTTGCGGTCTTAGCGTTTTCGCTTTTTTTTCCACACCTGGGCATCCAAAACCGCCTGCTGCCATGGTCGCTGATGAATATCAGTCGCACTGAACATAACGTGCGGAATATTTTTTGATAAAAATTGAAAACAAATTTTTTTAGCATACGAAAACTAAAACCACTTATTTTAAAATAATTTGAAAAAAAAAAATTATAAAAAAAAAAATAATAATAATTAATTAATTATTTTTCTAAGCGCATAGCTATCTTGACACTATCCGATAGTGTCAAGTTTGCTATGCGCTTAGAAAAATAATTAATTAATTATTTATTTTTGTTTTTTTATAATTTATTTTTTTCATATTTTAAAATAAGTGGTTTTAGTTTTGGTATGGTTTAAAAATTTGTTTTCAATTTTTATCGAAAAATATTCCGCATGTTACGTTCAGTACGACTGATATTCATCAGCACCAATAGCAGAGGCGGTGTCCGAGACCCACGTGTGGAAAAAAATCGGATTGGCCCCAAATATCAAAATAAAATTGAAATTATCGCTCAAAATCAGTTTTCAACAGTCAAATCGGCTTGCGGTCTTAGCGTTTTCGCATTTTTTCCCACACCTGGGCATCCAAAACCGCCCGCTACCATGGTCGCTGATGAATATCAGTCGTACTGAACATAACGTGCAGAATATTTTTTGATAAAAATTGAAAACTAATTTTTTTAGCATACGAAAACTAAAACCACTTATTTTGAAATAATTTGAAAAAAATAAAATTATTAAAAAAAATGAAATAATAATTAATTAATTATTTTTCTAAGCGCATAGCTATCTTGACACTATCCGACTAATTTGTACTCGGATTGGCCCCAAATATCAAAATAAAATTGAAATTATTGCTCAAAATCAGTTTTCAACAGTCAAATCGGCTTGCGGTCTTAGCGTTTTCGCATTTTTTCCCACACCTGGGCATCCAAAACCGCCCGCTGCCATGGTCGCTGATGAATATCAGTCGCCCTGAACATAACGTGCGGAATATTTTTTGATAAAAATTGAAAACAAATTTTTTTAGCATACGAAAACTAAAACCACTTATTTTAAAATAATTTGAAAAAAATAAATTATAAAAAAAATAAATAATAATTAATCAATTATTTTTCTAAGCGCATAGCTATCTTGACACTATCCGACTAATATGTACTCGGATTGGCCCCAAATATCAAAATAAAATTGAAATTATTGCTCGAAATCAGTTTTCAACAGTCAAATCGGCTTGCGGTCTTAGCGTTTTCGCATTTTTTCCCACACCTGGGCATCCAAAACCGCCCGCTGCCATGGTCGCTGATGAATATCAGTCGCACTGAACATAACGTGCAGAATATTTTTTGATAAAAATTTAAAACTAATTTTTTTAGCATACGAAAAATAAAACCACTTATTTTAAAATAATTTGAAAAAAATAAATGATAAAAAAAAATAATAATAATTAATCAATTATTTTTCTAAGCGCATAGCTATCTTGACACTAACCGACTAATATGTACTCAGATTGGCCCCAAATAACAAAATAAAATTGAAATTATCACTCGAAATCAGTTTTCAACAGTTAAATCGGCTTGCGGTCTTAGCGTTTTTGCTTTTTTTCCACACCTGGGCATCCAAAACCGCCTGCTGCCATGGTCGCTGATGAATATCAGTCGCACTGAACATAACGTGCGGAATATTTTTTGATAAAAATTGAAAACAAATTTTTTTAGCATATGAAAACTAAAAACACTTATTTTAAAATAATTTGAAAAAAATAAATTATAAAAAAAAAAATAATAATAATTAATTAATTATTTTTCTAAGCGCATAGCTATCTTGACACTATCCGATAGTGTCAAGTTTGCTATGCGCTTAGAAAAATAATTAATTAATTATTTATTTTTGTTTTTTTATAATTTATTTTTTTCATATTTTAAAATAAGTGGTTTTAGTTTTGGTATGGTTTAAAAATTTGTTTTCAATTTTTATCGAAAAATATTCCGCATGTTACGTTCAGTACGACTGATATTCATCAGCACCAATGGCAGAGGCGGTGTCCGAGACCCACGTGTGGAAAAAAATGCGAAACCGCTAGGACCGCCAGGATAATTTCTTTAGGGTTTGGGTTAGAAAACTGAAATTGAACGATAATATGAATTTAATTTCCGTAAATTATGAGTTGCTAGTCATTTCTCTGTCTATTTTAGTGACTCACACATACATCAGTCCAAAAAAAAAAAAAAAAAAAAAAAATCATCAATTTATTTCCCCCTGCAAACTCTAAGTCAAAAAACTTGTGTACAAAGTCTATGGAAATATCTTGTTTTTGCCATTTCTCAGAAACCAAGCGACCAATCGTCACCAAACTTGAGATATGCATGTATCTTAATACGTAAATGACGTGATGTGATTTTTAGGTCATTAGGTCAAAGGTCAAAGGTCACAGATCAAATTTTCCATTTTGCACCTTTCCCAGGTAGCGAGGAGGTAGATTTCAGGTAGCGCAGGTAGATTCCAGGTAGCGCAGGTAGATCCACAGATCATTCCCCATTGGATATAAGCAGCCATCTGATTGGACGATCAATCACTGCCACTGTCAGCATCATGAGAGGGCGCTACATCAAACAGGTAGCGAGGAGGTAGATTCCAGATAGCCCAAGGTAGCGCAGGTAGATCCCAGATAGCGCAGGTAGATCCCAGGTAGCGCAGGTAGATTCCAGGTAGCGTGGAGGTAGATTCCAGGTAGCGCAGGTAGATTCCAGGTAGCGCAGGTAGATTCTGGTAGCGCAGGTAGCTTTCAGGTAGCGAGGAGGTAGTTTCCAGGTAGCGAAACGGTCATAACGCTAGCCCTAACCCTAACCCTAACCCTAACCCTAACCCTAACCCTAACCCTAACCCTAACCCTAACCCCTAACCCTAACCCCTAACCCCTACCCCTAACCCTAACCCTAACCCCTAAACCCTAAACCCTAAACCCTAACCCTAACCCCTAACCCCTAACCCTAACCCTAACCCTAACCCTAACCCCTAACCCCTAACCCTAACCCTAACCCTAACCCTAACATTTTGACAGGTTCTAAACATAAAATCAAGACACAAAAGCCAGCATATCACAACTTGGTTTGTACAAATGCACACTAAAGGAGATAATGAAAACAAAAAAATAAAAATAGAAATGTGAGATGTGAGAAATCATGATTTTTTTTCCTTCTCTATATGAAGTGCTCATTTGCAAAAGGGGTTAGATCCACTTTTTCAACTTTGGAGTATAGCAGGTTTCTTTGTCAAACTGTTTACACATGCCTTAGGGAATATGAAAATTGAACTGTCTATATTTTGAATTTGAGTAAGTAAATTGTCCCAAAATTTGGATTCTACATAGTTACGTAGCTTAATATTAATGTACTGATATCGCTCACTCAATTTTTATGGAAAGTGGATCTAACCCCTTGTGCAAATGAGCTCTTCATATTTCAAAATACATTTAAAGACCCGGATCCGTGAGGACTGGCAGGTCACATCTCAACAATTATTTAATAATTATATTCAAATGTTAACAGGCGAAATTTTGAAAGTATCTGTCATCTTACATCTCGGCTGCTGATATTACTATTATTATTATTAATAACATCGTCATCACCATCAGTATTATTATTGTTATTATTGTTATTATTATTATTATTATCATTATTATAATTATTTTGGTCAGTAAGCATGCAGATGTGCAACTCCAGCTGGGGTCGCCTACTTTTCAACAATAACCCTTCCTCCTTACATGTCCCCTCGCATATGTATCCCTTTCTGCTTGCTCTTTCTATCGCCTCTCCTCCCCTTGTTGTATGTACTGGTAGCATCCCATCAGCCTACCTTTCCATAATCGCTCTCTGCTTGTAACTCAACCCCTACCTCCCCGTGGTACTGACTGGATATATTGGGCTTTGCGGCCTGAGTAACCAACAGGGGCTCTGGGTAAGGAAGGAAAACCCGAACAAACCACAAGGTGGAGGGCGGTGGCCTCTGCCTTGCTACAGCAGAACATCTTAGCTGCACCCGGCTGGGAAGTCAGTGGCCGCGTGCCAAGTTTGTATCCAGGTCACACCCCTACGAGAATCTATCATGAAAGTTTTCCCCCCGTTACGGCCCCGAGTCCCGGTGGCTGCTTGCTGGCAGCAGAGTGGCAGGGGTGCGAAGAATCTGCCGGATGATTTGCTGCCAATTCCACAGGTACACAACGGAGCAGCGGAGAAACCAGCGAAGCAGAAAACGTCGACAGAAGAGAACACCACAGAAGAAGAAGAAGAAGAAGAAGAAGAAGAAGAAGAAGAAGAAGAAGAAGAAGAAGAAGAAGAAGAAGAAGAAGAAGAAGAAGAAGAAGAAGAAGAAGAAGAAGAAGAAGAAGAAGAAGAAGAAGAAGAAGAAGAAGAAGAAGAAGAGCAACGGAAAAGGAGAAACGGCAATGTCAAACAGCGCAAGTATACAGGAAAAGACTAACCACCGACCACGAACAAATAAAACACATGACATGACTAAAGAAACCACCTCACAGTCTTCTTACAACACAAGGAAACCCGGTATGCTGAATATTGGAACCTGGAATGTGAGAACACTGAATAAAATAGGACACTGGGATGTACTCCTTGAAGAAGCTAAGAGATTTGGCCTGGATATTCTGGGCTTGTGTGAGACACACCTGTTTGGCACAGAGACGGTTATAAATAAAGGGGAGTACTCAATCCTTCTATCAAGCAGGGCGGATAACATTAGCAGGGAGGGAGTCGGCATCATGATTTCTCAACAAATACTGCAATGCCTGGTGAGCTACGAAGCAGTCTTATCAAGGATTATCACAGCGAAATTCAAAATGAAGGAAGGGATCATCAATATTATCCAGGTTTACGCCCCCACATCAGCACACAGTGAACAGGAGAGTGATCTTTTCTATGATGCACTGCAGCTGCATATACAGAAGGTCCCTAAGAAGGAGAATATAATCGTGATGGCCGACCTCAATGCGAAAGTAGGAGCAGACCACAGAGTATGGGCGCCAACTTTAGGCAAGTACGGATAAGGCAAGATCAATAGCAGAGTGGAGAAGCTTCTAGAGTTCTGTATGTTGCACAGAATTGCAGTGTCTAACACCTACTTCCAACACAAAGAATGCAGAAGGGCAACATGGACTTCACCATGTGGCCACTACAGAAACCAGATTGATGTCATCATTACCAAACTAGATAATATACAAATCTTCCGGAACTGCAGGTCATACTGCTCAGCGGACATTGGGTCAGACCACAATCTGATATTAGCGAATGTGAAGATCTCACCTACAAAGACCAAGAAAATGAAGAGCCTCCCCAGAAACTATGATGTTAGTAGATTTACTGACCCTAACATTGTATAAACCTTCAAAGCCAGGATAGGAGGTGCCTTTGAGCCACTACTTCTGCTCCAGGACACAGATATGGATGGGCTGTGGAAGAAATTCAGGGACACCACGAATGACATCACTGAAGAAGTAGTAGGTTTCAAAGGTCCAAGCAAGTCAAGGGTCTCCCAGAAGAGGTTCGTAAGGCCTGTGAACACAGGAGGAAGGCAAGAATTCTCAAGCTGAACGAGACCTCGGTCCGGAACAAGAAAGATTACAATAAATTAAACAAGACTGTCAAGTATGAAGCGAAGAAGTGGAAGAAGAAACTTCTCGACACAGAAGTGGAAGAAATGGAAACCGCTCACTCAGAGAACAACAGCCACGAGCTCTCCAAGAAGGTGAAGAAACTTGCTGGTGAAAGAGACAATATGCAACCTGCAGCGAAGAACAGAGAAGGCATCTTAAAAACGGCTCCCACAGAGGTGTTGAATTGCTGGGAAGAACACTTTAGCTCTCACCTGAACATGCAATTTCCAAGAGATGAAAATGTTCTTCACACCATACCTGACCCTCAACCTACAGACACCCCTAGTGAACCCTTCACAATCGGAGAAGTAAAAGCAGCAATTAAACAGTTGAAAAACAACAAAGCAATGAGACAACTCCTGTTTCACATTATCAACACGGCATGGTCGGAAGGTAAAACACCAGAGGACTGGAGCAAAGGTCCCATCAATCCAGTGTTCAAGAAAGGAGACAAGCTAGATCCAGCGAACTACAGGGCCATCACTCTACTCTCCATACCTGGGAAAGTGTTCTGTAAAATGGTCCTCACGAGAATTCAAGGAACCATAGACAATTACCTGGCAGAGGAACAATGTGGATTTAGAAGTTCCAGAGGCACCACAGATGCTGTGTTTGTCGTTCGACAAATCTTTGAAAAGGCCAGAGAACGACGGGTACCAATCCACTGGAACTTTGTTGACTTTAAGGCAGCTTTTGACACCATATGGAGGGAAGCTCTCTGGAAATGTCTGCGTTCCATTGGTGTGGACAAGTCCTTGGCTGACCTCATTGAAAACATGTACAAACAAACAAAGTGCTCAGTCATGGTGAATGGAAAGATAACCGAATGGTTTGAAGTCACAACTGGTGTCCGGCAAGGCTGCCTCCTCTCTCCAAGTCTCTTCAACCTATTCCTGGAATTTATAATGAAGGACATTCAAAAGCTGGATGGTGGAGTACAGATGGGAAACATGCGGGTTAACAACATCCGATATGCAGACGGCACCACTCTCATGGAACGTGTATTTGAGAAACTCCAAGTCTCAACAAGTGAATTGGAGAAAGCATGCAGTAAATGGGGTATGAAAATTAATACTGCAAAATGTAAAATCATGACTGAGGACCATCGACAGATCTCTCTAAACAACACCAACATTGAGAAAGTGGACAAGTTTGTATTCCTTGGTAGCATAGTTCCTAACATAGAAGAAGATGTGAAGAGGTCTGAGATTTAGACTGGCAGCCTGGTCATTTGGAAGGCTGAAGAGTACCATCTGGTCCAACCAAGAAATATAAAGAACGCTTAAAGTTAGAATATACAGAGCCCTCATCCTCCCTATTGCTACATATGGAGCGGAATCCTGGACTCTGCGTAAATCAGACAGAAAGAAGCTTGAGGTTTTTTAAATGAGGTGTCTCCGGACCATTTTGAGAGTTCACCTAATAGACAGGGTGAGAAATGAAGAAATCCGACAAAGGCTAAACATCACAAACACCATCTGTGAAGAGATAACCAAGCGAGGCTTGAAATGGTTTGGGCATGTTGTCCGCATGCCGCATCACCGCCTACCATACCAAGCATACAGAAATGACTTTGACGCACGTAGACCCCCGGGACGCCCTCCTACGAGATGGAGAGACCAAGCCCAGAACGACGTGGGACTACCTTTACACGAGGCAGAGCTCATAGCCCAGAACAGACCTGAGTGGAACAGAATCTCTCGTAGGGGACCGAAGGGACACACCGTCCTGTGCACCTAAGTTAGTAAGTCAAGTATAATTATTATAATTATTCTTATTATTATCATTATTATTATTATCATTATTATTATTATTATTATTATTATCATTATTAATATTTATCATTATTACTATTTATCATTATTATGGTTATTATTAGTTACTATTTATTCCCACTAGTAGTGGTGTATTCATAATCCAGATGAATATTTTTTAGCTAGTTAGTGCTGATTTGCGGGGTGCTTCGTCTTGAGGAGGGGGTGGTAATCTTGTAATTTTCGTGGGGGTAATCGTCCAGGGGACAGTCTGTTGTCCGGGGGATAATTGTCTTGGGGGTAGTTATCTTGGGGGAGTAATTCTACCTATCGCATATAAATGTAGAAACTTCACCGGCGGCGGCGCTAATTTATTTTCGCAACAATTTGTTGACCTGTATACTTCTGGTACGCAGCGAGCGCTTATTGTTATCGTTCATGAACAGTGTCGCACATCTCTCAAAACTGCAATAGTTTTTTGTAGATTTTCTCAGCAATTTTCACGAATTGGGAAAAGAAATATCACCTGCATTAAGTTCTGAAAATGGGTTTCTATTGTGAAGCGGCGATATGTTGGTCACATGATAACAAAAGGAAAAACCTGACAAAATATCCGTGGATGAAATACGTACTGTCATGTGTACGCTATGCATATCGCATGTGCACTGTACCGAAAGTACGGGTGCATAAGATAACCTCATTCATTTGCACGTAGCGTAGCGTACGGACCCGACCGCTAGCGACGAAATGTTTACATTTATATGCGATAGGGAGAATTGTCCTAGGGGTAATTGTCTTGGTGGTAATTGCCTTGGGGGAGGGGGGGAGGGGGGGGGGGGTAATTGTCATAGGGGGTAATAGTACGGGGGTGATTGTCCAGGGGGTAGTAGTCCGGATACGCAGTTGAACCTATGTTGAACAATTATGTATTGGGGCAGAGTACATACTATCGTGCTTTTAAAGATACTAAATTTGGTTTAAATCATATGAAAATCTTTGATACAACTTGAGCATTAACAAAAGCCGACACAAAAGTCAAATTTCCCAACTAAATACTATCGGCCCATTTTGCAACATTTTACTTCTGACCGTCCTCCATTCTGAAACGCACTGCGTATGGGCCCCGATTTGATAATATACCATTTTAAAGAGAAATAATCATGCAATGCAATTACACTAAAAGCAATAATTAAAATTGTACAATAAGAGTGATATAATCGATTAAAGATGAGTTTCCGAGATTTGTTTAAAAGGTTTATATAATAACAAACATGTATATAAAACTAAAAATTAAAACTTGGACAAAAACTCAACAACTTTATCCAGAGTTGTAAATGAAATGATTAAAACTAGAAGTTATTGTCATTTATGATATTTTTTTTAAATCGTAGCTATAAAGATGTTGTTTCTCTCTTGCCTGAATATTCCAACAATCTGCCGGAAGGGGGTTGTGAAAGGTTAGAAAGATTTGCAGCGGATAAGATTTGTAACTTTCACTTTTTTCAACCCAAAACCTATGACCAAAAACGTTTGATTACAACGATGAGACACGCACCTTCCGCTCTTGTGCACGATATGATTGTGGACTTCATCGATGGCAAACAGCGCTCCCCAATGACGGTCGCTGTGAATCACGAGCTTGGTTCCGTCACCCGGCGTCAAGCATCCTCCAAGTGGATGGATCACTTTCCCGCTATTGGCGTGCACGATGTATCCCCACTCACCGTCGATTCTTTCGAATTTCCAGTGCATGTTGTCATGCATATCGCTGTGCATGATTATCATGGTATCATTGCAAGGCTTAGAATTCTGCCCGTCTTCCAGGTGAAAAAATCTGCCGCTGGACCGATGTTTGATATGAAAATACTCGGCCATTGTGTCTCACTAGAATGCCAAATTGTAGGATATAAAAGAAAGAAGGAAAAATAGACAGAAACAAGGAAGTAATCCATGACAGTTGCTGTCGTCGTTTTTTCCCCAATCTTAATACAACAAAGCCTAGAAAAAATGATTTGGAAATAATTCGGTTTGGCCGTCAGTGCCGTTTCATCTGAAGGGAACGTCAGCAGCTGTATACAATGTTATTAGTTCTTTGTAAGGCAGATACCATGTCATTTTGACTTTTTAATGAATGCTGATTCATGTCGCTGAAGGTTATCTACTAAGATTAACTGATATTAGATAGTATCGGGTCGGGTGACAGAAGATTCGTCTACGATTTGTTTTCCACTGAGATCGTATATGGTCGATTTATGTTTTATTATGTTAACTGCTTTAAAATGGGACTACAGTACGTAATTTAACTGCTGGGTTTAATAACTCGTGGTTGGCTGATTACAGCGCCGTAATTGAGAGTATTCAGTAAACACCACATTATCATAATTAGTGCCTTTGATTATGTGCGCGTACAATAATTGCTGTTCCAGCATTGGAAATTGATCAATGAATTTACAACGGTTATTTTGCACAGACACTATTGTACGCGCGCCAAAGTCGACAAAACAAATTTACATCTTACCAATTGATCTTACCTTAGGCAATCGTGTTGATTTGGATCTTCATGATGTCGGGAACAGGTACAGACTACGATCTTCAATGCACGATGGATGAAGGTGCTTGCTTACCCTATATATAGGTTTAGCTGACTGGGTTTGGCTTATAGCCCATGCATCGATAGAACATTTAGACACGTACGGTAAGGGAAAAGAGACCTTGGTCCCTTTCTTTCTCCTGTTATTAGTCTGATGGTTTACCTCCCACGACTCCCAGCAGTTGATCGAGGGTTGATAGTTGGTTTGGTTTCCTGAGCATCCATCAGTTTCGTTTCCTATTATTGGAAAATAAAATGTCAACAACTATTTTGTGGAACAATCGAATAACACTTTTGCGCAAACTAGTGAAATTAGACAAAGTTTGTATACCTCTGCACGACATTTTTAACGAACTTTATATATCTAAATCTCAATATCAGAAAATAATATATAAATTGAATTTCCTGCGTTTTTTCTTTACCTTTTCTATAGCATACAAACGGGCAAAAACACTTTTGTAGTGCCATTGGCTTGGCATCGTACGCACTCGCAATGCAAATTCAAGCAGTAACGTGCTTGAATTATAAGTACCAACATTGATAAACTAACATGAAACTCGCTCTTAGTATGATAATTCCGCGATATCATGCATCATCGAGAAGAGTGTGACGTCATAAACAAGACACGGTGACTGTCTTTCAAGTCGCCGGTGAAAACAGGGGTGAACGCTTGCTCAAATCGGACGGTGAGTACTGAGCATGGTGGCCGATATTGACGCATGCACAGTGCATGAAAATGACGTAATGTCAACGTGTTCACTAGTCGACGTTTTAAAACGAAATCAGCCTATTACAGTCAACTTAAAGGGATGTCTGTAAGTGTCTAACTCCACGAAAATTACTTGGAGCTTCCTCGTTTCTCTTCTACCGTGTTGTTTAGCTCATGGTAAGAGAAGAATACAATAGGGTTGGATTGTTTCAAATGCCCCTTAAGTATGACGATATCTATCATTCAGCTCAAGAGCGCTAATGAACGGTCATAAACCTCATAAATGTCATACAGTAACTCGTTGTAAACTCGTTGACTCGTTGACGAATATTTTCACTTTTTCAACCAGGAAAGCAGTGTTTTTTTCAATGAAACTTTAATACATCATTCGGACATGTCATTTTTGGCAATATCTTACACTTTACAGGTGCACCTTTAACCAACGTTCCTAGAACAGAAGTATGTGATATCATCAATGCGAGACACCACAACCCTTCCACCAAAGCAAATCCACGTTCTGCTTATCGTCTCATGCGTGCCTCACTGACAACTCGTTCGAGTGGAGAGACTTACAAGCAACTTGAGCGAGCAGCCATGGGATCTCTGCTATAACCGATCGTAGCAAACATATTCATGGATCAATCGAAACATCAGCACTACAACAAGCACCAAAGCAACCCAATGTATTACTGAGATACATAATGTACGGCTCATCATATGGCAACACTGCAGACAAATAATATTTCCCCTCTCACATATTCCACTGTTATTTTGACATCTTATATTTTTCCACTAAGTAACACTTTGACCTCTGACATTGTTTACCCTGACGTTCTTACACGGAGCCAAATCAAACCAATCTATGACTCAGAAACATGTATTCATAATGCACGTGACAACACGGCAAGCAACGCAATCTATGACTCAGAAACATGCATTCATAATGCACGTGACAACACGGCAAGCAACCCACTCTATGACTCAGAAACATGCATTCATAATGCACGTGACAACACGGCAAGCAACGCAATCTATGACTCAGAAACATGCATTCATAATGCACGTGACAACACGGCAAGCAAACCAATCTATGACTCAGAAACATGCATTCATAATGCACGTGACAACACGGCAAGCATCCCAATCTATGACTCAGACACATGTATTCATAATGCACGTGACAACACGGCAAGCATCCCAATCTATGACTCAGACACATGCATTCATCTTGTGGCAACACCGTAAGCAGCAACTAGACAACTTCTCCCAGCATCTCACCTATCAACACTACCTTCTACAGCATCAGATCACCATGGAAACAGAAGAGCAAGGCTCATTATTATCATTCATTAATGCTCGCATCACCAAGACAACAGACGTTCATCTAGCACACCAAGTGTACATGGCACTACGAGCAATAAACACAACATAATATTAACTTACACTACCGGAAATTGTACAACCCATCAATTTACAATCAGTGTTCAGACTTTCTAAGGGGCACACGATATCAGCGACGAGATTACAGGCATTTTCGCTTTCTCTAAAACTCAAGAATTGCACACATATCACAAGAGTCGCTAACAGGACAGCAAGATCAGATCCGAGTCTCCAAGACCCCAACTATTTTTATTTTTCTTTTACCTCTTACGAGGGACTTTATTTCAGAAAACAATATTTACATAGTTATACAATTAATAAAATGATAAACTAAAAGTGTTCATATAGTAATTGGCATATTCCTTTTACATTTCTTAATTTGTTTCGAAGGTAAGAACAATTAAAAAAGTTTTTTATTTCTATTTTAACCTCTTTCAATTATTGGTTTTAAAATAATTGTTTGCCTTATCAATCACAAATTCAATATAATTTCTATAAATGACAAACTCAGTAATATTAATAATAACATTAATACACCAATTTTCTTTTGCAAAATTGTGCACACCTATTATAATAACTTTTTCATCAATACAAACTATTATTTTATACATATGAAAAATTATATTTTCTATTATTTTCCAAAGGATTTTTATCGCTTTACAACGTAATAATATGTGCAATGTTGTGTTAACACAATTACAAACATCACATTTATTTTCATTTAAATATTTTCCATTTAAATAAATTTTCTTTCGAAGGTAATATTCTATGAAGGAGTTTAAAATTAAATTGCTTAATTGTATTAACCGATATTTGTTTCAATTTAAATAATAAAACATCATTCCATATAAAATATTCTGGTAATGCAAAGTAGGCTTGCCAATCAATACAAAATAGTGGCTTTGTTCGTTTCATTTTTATAAGAACAGAATAAAAATGTCTTGCTTTCATAGTATTTATATCAATCGAATTTCCTGCTGATATTTCAAACAACTCTCATTATTATTATTTTGCGGTGCTCTATCTTGTAGTTTATCTAACCAACATTTCGGAAAAGACTTTTTCAATATAACAAAATTGAAATTATACAATAAATTACTTGCTAATATTGTCTGGAAAAATATCTTGACCATTGACATTTCTAATTACATCTTTTCTTTATGATGCCTAAATTAATCCATGTTTGAAATATATAACATATCATCTTACATTTTTATATTACTATATACCACAACACTTGGTTTTTACGTTTTTTTTCGTTACATGTTTTTTCCGTTACATGTAGCAAATCAATAAATCGTAATTTACTCCATATACAACGAAATCTAAATATAACGCGGGTAGCTTAAATTTATTTGCAAGTAAAACAATGTCTTTTGTATTACAATTATATTTTAATAACAATGGGAAACCCCAATCTTACTTGTCCAATAAGAAAACAATATCTTCCATGCTCCATCCTTATCGCTCACAATTTTTGATATCCACGATAAACGTAAAGGCCCAGTCCCATACTGATGATATTCACGTGCGAATCGCAACTATTTGACATTCGTCGAGAAAATCGCTTAGGGTCGTGTTGCGTCGTGTTACATCGTATCGGTTCTTCCCCCACAACCGCCGCGCATCGTGAAGAAAATCGTGAAAATCGCCGTCTTCAACTGTTCAAAACAATCGCCACGCCACGACGATTTTCACCAAAAATCATTGTATTTACCGTTGCATATTCGTGTCAAGTCGTTCCAACATCCTGCAATTCGTTGCGAGTCGTATCGCTTCGTTGTGAAGATCGCCGCTGTCCGTGTTTTAACTGACCATGGGCGTAGAGACTTACGTAATACATATCATCACGAGGGGGGGGGGGGGGGTGAATGAATAGATCATCCCCCTGTTGAAAGGTATCAATGACAGATCTACGCCCGTGGAACTGACTCAAACAAGTCCGATTGTTCATATGGTGCACTGCCCTATTGTTCCATACAAAGAATGAAAGGAAATCGTCGCGACATGGGCGACAGTTTTGAACAGTACGCAAAACATACGTTTGTGCTAAACGATGCATGGCGTTCTTCGCGATGCGCAAACGTGTTCGCAGAACGAATTACAACGACTCGCAACGAACTCTACAACGACTCGCGACGACTCAAGCGATTTTTCTCCACGAATGATAAATTCGTTGCGAGTCGCCGCAAAAAATCGCCACTATGGGACCACAACTCTTTTTTTCTGCCACGATTTTTCTACCGCAATGGTTAAAGACAAAAGAATGACGAGCTGACTCGTCTCGAACAACGACGAAGAACGAATATTCGTCTTGATTCGCCGTACAATTCTTCCCAACTCGTTGTTAAATCGTGGCTAAATCGAGTCGATTCGTTCTAGTAAATCGTTGCGAGTCGT
>JBAMJV010013664.1:0-32031 GCA_037951105.1 Echinarachnius parma | reverse complement strand
GTAAGTAAGTAAGTAAAGCAAGAGAGTAAGCAATTGAGTTAGTAATAAGTAAGAGAGTAAGAGAGTAAGTAAGAGAAGTAAGTAAGTAAGTAAGTAGTAAGTAAGTAAGTAAGTAAGTACGTAAATACGTAAGTCAGTAAGTAAGTACGTAGTAAGTAAGTAAGTAAGTAATAGTAAGTAAGTAAGTAAGTAAGTAAGTAGTAGCAAGAGAGAAAGAAAGTAAGTAGGTAAGTAAGTAAGTGTATGTATGTATGTAACAAAGAAAGATGTAAGAAAGATTGAAAAGAAGAGGAAAAAAAGCAAAAACAATGGAGAATTTTACAAAAATCAAAGAAACAAAAACATAGAGGACTTACAGTTGTCTTACAGCTGTTCTTGCATGATATGTGGAAGAAGATGAGATCCTCTCCTGCGATGATGTAGGACACTCCATAACCATCATCAGCAACCTAAAACACAACAATGAATATTTTAATTATAATAATTTAATTATAAGCAATTACTTAATTATATAATAATAATTAGAATGAAAATATCCTGCGATGATGTAGGACACTCCATAACCATCATCAGCAACCTAAACCAACAATAATAATATTACTTATTCAAGACAATCTTTAAATTGGCAACACATTGTCATATTTCAACACAGATTTTGGCACTCAAATTGGCAAGTTTGCGGCAAAGCCTCATCATATTTGTCTTAAGTTTTAATAACTTAATATTTTCCAATTTGTTTTTATGTCATTAAAGGGTATTACAACTAGATGGATCTTCGACTGCGCGCAGTCGAAAATGATGCTCCGCCATTACGCAATTTATTTATGTCAAGCCCAAATCAACATGTACACAGAATTAATTCTGTCAACTCAATTTTGATGGTACTCTGTCTTTTAGATCTTGACGTATCACAATTATGAGCTATAAGTGACCTTGACCTTTGCCCTCATGACCCCAAAATCTAATGACTACAATTGTTCCTTATTATACATTCAGGTATCAAGTTGGATTGAAATCTGATATTCAGTTCTTGAGATTTCCAATCTCAAGCTACTTTTACATATAATGATGCCTGTGACCTTTGACCTTTGACCTTATGACCCCCAAAATGTAATCAGTTCATTGGCTCTCAAGGAACATACATGTACCACTTTGGTCAGAATCTGTCAATCCTTCTTGAGATAACGCGATCACGAGCTATTTTTGCATATATAATGAGCTGTGACCTTTGACCTTTGACCTCATGACCCCAAAATCTAATCAGATCATCGGCCCCCCAAGATACATACATGTACCAAGTTTGGTCAGAATCTGTCAATCCCTTCTTGAGATAACGCGATCACGAGCTATTTTTGCATATATAATGAGCTCTGTGACCTTTGACCTTTGACCTCATGACCCCAAAATCTAATCAGATCATTGGCCCCCCAAGATACATACATGACCCAAGTTTGGTGAAAATCCGTTAATCGGTTCTTGAGATCACGCGATCACGAGAACGGGATGTACGGACGGACGGACAACCCGAAAACATAATGCCTCCGGCTACTTCGTTGCGGAGGCATAAAAATTAGGAGTTGCCAATTTGTTGAGGAAAATAATGATAAATTTTGCCTTGAAATTCGTCCTTGATGGGTTAATAATAATATAGAGAGCGTATAATGTGACTTCTCCATCTTTTGCAAAATGATCAGGATGCAGTTCAGGTTATCTATACACAGCAAAACATTCCATAACCATCATCAGCAACCTAAAAACAACACTAATAATATTAATAATAATATAGAGAGCTCAAATTAATGCATCAAATCCATCTTTTCCAAATGTGACTGGCTATAGCAAAACCCTGCACTTGTCGGTAATTCATGTTTTGAAGAAATGGGCATTTTTAAATTCACATGTGTGCAAAAGACTTATGATTGTAAAATTGAAACACTCATATCTTCGCTAACAAAATCATGCTTGGAGATAGATGGAGTCAATTAATGTACATTTCTAAGGCTCAATGGAGGAGGTGCTAGGCTGGACGGAGTTGGACGAGTTGATCGCTTGAAGGAGACATTGGGCCGTACGCATAAAAACAAGCAATTGCTTGTGCTAGCCTTTTGCTTGAATCGGTATGCATAAAAACAAGCAATTGCTTGCAAGCAAAAGCTTTTGCTTACAAGCACAAGCAATTGCTTACTGCTCGTAAGCAATTGCTTACCAAACAAGCAATTGCTTAAAACCGTATGCATAAAACGAAACATAAACATAAACATTCCATAACCATCATCAGCAACCTAAAAACAACACTAATAATATTAATAATAATATAGAGAGCTCAAATTAATGCATCAAATCCATCTTTTCCAAATGTGACTGGCTATAGCAAAACCCTGCACTTGTCGGTAATTCATGTTTTGAAGAAATGGGCATTTTTAAATTCACATGTGTGCAAAAGACTTATGATTGTAAAATTGAAACACTCATATCTTCGCTAACAAAATCATGCTTGGAGATAGATGGAGTCAATTAATGTACATTTCTAAGGCTCAATGGAGGAGGTGCTAGGCTGGACGGAGTTGGACGAGTTGATCGCTTGAAGGAGACATTGGGCCGTACGCATAAAAACAAGCAATTGCTTGTGCTAGCCTTTTGCTTGAATCGGTATGCATAAAAACAAGCAATTGCTTGCAAGCAAAAGCTTTTGCTTACAAGCACAAGCAATTGCTTACTGCTCGTAAGCAATTGCTTACCAAACAAGCAATTGCTTAAAACCGTATGCATAAAACGAACCTTTTACTTGTCTTGATAAGCAATTGCTTGCGTTTTTTCAAGCACATCCAGACCAGCTTGAGCTCTTGCTTACTCAGGGCATTCGCGTTTAAGGATACAATTTTCGTACCGTTTCAGGATGAGTACAAGCTCCTTATTCCACAGGTTATGTTGGGATTTCATATTTAATCATATTCCTGTTATTTGAGACTTTTTACGGCAATTTTTGTCCATCGATCTGCACAGAAACCCCCCTGATGCTCTGCGCTGTTTCCCCCCTATTTGCGTAATTAAAAAATACTGCTGCCAGGTCGGGCACGAAGCGTTGTTGCCCTGCAGTGCGATGTTCGCACAACCGGAACGATCCTTTGTCCAACACGTAAGCAATTGCTTAGGCAGTGCAAGCAAAAGGTTTCAGCACAAGCAAAAGCTTGTGCATACGAATTTAAGCAATTGCTTGAACTTGATCTTTTGCTTGACAAGCTCTTGCTTGTGCTTAAAGCATTTGCTTATAAGCAATTGCTTGTTTTTATGCATACGGCCCATTGTCTCCGACCGATTTTTTTCGTTCTTATGTTAATTTTACATATCAATGAAACATATACGTTACGAAAATGATCAGTAAATTCATAATATAGGGGCTGAACACTACATAACTACCGTACCCCGGTCCATCGCATCGCATTGCACAGTACAGTACAGTGCAAGTTGAGCGATGCAGATGACGTATCGTGACGTCATAGATCATGTTTATTCATGAACAGTCCAGCCTAGCACCTTCATACGCTACCACATTTGTCCCTTATTTTGACAAAGTTGTTTCCTTCAATTGTTTTAATTCAAATATAATGAAAACTGACCAGAAATATATTTAACTACCGTACTGACCGGCGTAATCGCCGCATACTTTTTCCTTTAAAATAAAACGCAAAGTCGGGATGCGGCGAATACGCGGCGATAGTCCAAATTTGACTTTTATTAGTCGGTAAAATGCATGCAAGCCGGCATTTGGCAGTGTGTTATTGGTTGCATGCACGTTACAGTGCATGCATGGACTTTCGATGGGATTATCGGTGGAATTTTGGGGGCTTTTGGTTGAGTTGCGCTTCCGAGCATCTTTGTTATATCACTGATTGCTTACAAAGAACTTTTCATTTCGTGATCACTGGAGAATTTTACCGTTTCGGGCATCTCCCATGATCTTTTCTGGCCATTATTCTGCATGTTTCTCTGGCCGTTTTTGCACCCGTTTTTAAATTTTTTCAAATTATGTTGCTCAAAGTCGGCATGCGGCGTTTACGCGGCTGCGGCGATTACGCCGGTCAGTACGGTAGATGGATCTACGACTGCGCGCAGTCCAAAATTAGATTCCCGGCAAAGCCTATTTTTCATTGCTTATTATCATCCTTTTAATGTTAATGAACACTGTAGTTAATATGTGTTGCCAATTTTTCTATCACTGGAAGGGATGATTACTCACAGGTCCGAAGCCGCCTCCAGCCGACAGACACTCAGGGTTCTTCTTGACATCCACCCGGCCTGTCTGGGAGGGTGGGGTCTGGGAGGTGGACAGGCGCCATGGCTGGCTCAGCACCTACAACAAGGGAACAAAGACAGATATGGTTAATTATCAACATTAGCATTGCAATTCTACAATGACAAACTTTATGATCAATATATAACTGACAGACACTCAGGGTTCTTGTTGACATCCACTCGGCCTGTCTGGGAGGGAGGGGTCTGGGAGGTGGACAGGCGCCATGGCTGGCTCAGCACCTAAAACAGAGAAAAGGGGAAATATATATGGTTCATTATCATCATCATCATCATTACAATTCTACAATTATAAACTTTATGAACCATATATAATTGACAGACACTCATGGTTCTCGTGGACATCCTGTTCCATCTTCTATCGGTACCATGAATACAACGAGGTATGTGAGAACATCTAGAATTCTAAGTAAGTTTTGTGGATTTTGGCAATGTTACTATTTAGTTAATTAAAGTCGTTCCCGTGCCAATTTTGGCACATAAGGCAGCGCCTACCTCCGATTCATTAGCCCTAGGCCCACACGTCTACTAAATGTAGCGAAAGCTACAGAAGGGGGCCAGTCCTCTGGTAACTCGTGTGATAAACTTCCCCTTCTCCATTCTATAAATGCTGAGCATCTGACTAGAAGGCAGAAGGTCCCATTTTTAAAGTCTTTGGTATAACCCGGTCTGGGTTCGAACCCGGGACCTCCCGTGCATGAGGCGGACACCGGCTAAGCCACAATATTACTATACCATTCCTTTAATTATCGTCATCATCATCATGCTAATAATTACCTTGGTGAGGAAGGGAGTCTCAAGGTTGAGGTACTTGGATACGACGTAGAGACAGAAGAGATGTCTGTCCACCCCCTTGCCGCACATAGCGTCACGGTAGCTCTGCACGTGGATGTCTACAGCCTCCATCAACTTGGCATGCTTCTCGGCTTTCTGTGATTTAAACAAATTTAGTAAATACAAATGGCAAATAATTAGAATGACAATAGAAACAAAATATATATAATAATAAATAAATTAAATCACCACGAAAATCATCAATAGCATCATAATGATTCTCTCTCCTTTCATCATTATCAACATAATAAATGTATTTTTAAACTTCAAACAGGAATCAAAATCAACCTTATAAAATTTACTACATCTTTTCTAGTTGCAAAATTCTCACAGTAAAAATGCTCAGAAAACATAACATTTCTATGAACTCCTTCCGAACAAAGCAACTGTCTTTAATTTCTAATCGTGCCGTTATGCTGATCCATTCTAGTGTACATACTAATTCACATAATTTTGAAAGTGCTTGATCTAACTCTTTCCCTGCATCTCCAATATAGTCCAATTTTACTTTCTCCAATAAACATAAACATGACTGTTTTATGTAAGAACATCCCCAAAACAAAATACTTAATTATCGTTTTTCATAACTTACCGTGGCATTAGGATCCTCCATTGTTCGGGCAAATTCGCATGACTCGACAGTGCAAGATCTGACAGTCTCTGTTCGTCCCTCACGGTACAGACGGGTCATCGATGATTCGTAGGTCAGACAGAAACGATTGGCATCCTTTGAGAAAGATGAAAACAGATTTTTAAAGTGATTACTACAATCATCTGGCTCATCATAATCATACTTCTTATTCATCATCATCATCATCATCATCATCATCGTCATCATCTTCATTATCATCATCATCGTCATCATCATCGTCATCATCGCGTCATCATTCTCATCATCCTCATCGTCGTCATCATCATCAGCGCGATTAAAATCAAGATCATCATCATCGTCGTCATCATCTTCATCCTCATCGTTGCATCGTTGTCTTCATCGTCGTCGTCCTCGTCGTCATCATCATCATCATCATCATCATCAGCAACAGCAGCAGCTGCAACGTGAATAATGTCAACATCGCCAATATCATCCATCATCATCATCATCATCATCATCATCGTCATCGTCATCGTCATCATCATCATCATCATTATCATCATCATCTATCACTATACGTACCCTGTAGTAAGCAAGTTGCATGGCTAGCTGAATGAAGGCATCTGGGCTGACGCGGCATTTCTTCATGGCTCCTTTCCCAAACTTATTGTGCACCCTGATGTGAAGCTGGACATCGTCAGCAAGCTTTTGGGCAACCTGGTAGCTGCTGTCGATTATGTCAGTAAGCTAAGAGAAAAACAAATCAAATTAAACCAAATATAAAAGAAACTTGAGCTTTGCCATGATGATGTGAAGCTTAATTTTAAAACAATTTTTAGCTGCTGTCAAAAATGTCAGTAAGCTGGATATTTAAAATAAAGAAAGAGTTTTACACATAAAGTTTAACAAGTTACATCCCCTTGTTATGAATATAAGTATTAAATGCAGGTAGAGAAGATGGCAGATTATCCCTTGTTTTTTCTTCAATGTCATTTTTTTTTTTTATGAACTAGATTGATGTTATGATGTCAAGAAGAACCATCAATAGTAAACACACTATTAGAAAGGAATAGAATTTTCCAATAAAATGACTTGAAGGAAACAAAGAAGACAATCAAGATTAACTTTATAACTTAACAAGAAATAATTATCTGTTTGCATATAACCCCCTTTTCTGAGAATGGATCATTCCAAACACTACATGTGCAAACATCCACTGGGATCTCCCATTTGAGTTTCTGGGGAGTTTTCAGTGCTCTGGTGAACTCTCCCCTTGCACTTCCCCTCGATGTGTATCCCATGCAATGAATACCACCCCTCATAATTATAATGGTACATTCCAAACACTACATGTGTATACCTCTTCTGGGATCTCCCACTTGAGTCTCTGGGGAGGTTTGAGCACTCTGGTGGACTCTCCCTTGCAGTTGCCCTCTGGTGTGTATCCCATGCACATGATATCTTCAACGAGAGCATCTTCAAATGTGTGGCTGAAGATGGGAGCATCAGCTCTGCAAGGAAACAATGATAAAAACCGATCTTAAATGTAAATATATATTTCACTTTATCATCATCAACATTATAATCATTGTCATAGTCGTTACCATCATAATCATCATCACTATCATGAACACATAATCATCATCATCCATATCATCATCTTTATCATCAACATCATTTTCATCACCACCACCAGCACCAGCACTAACATCATCAACACCAGTACCACTACTACTATCCTCCTCCTCATCATCATCACCATCTTCATCACCAGTGTTAACACCCACATATCTGTCCTTGAATACGACGATCATCATCATCATCATCATCATCATCATCATCATCATCATCACCACCACCACCACCACCACCACCACCATCATCATCATCATCATCACCACCACCACCACCACCACCATCATCATCATCATCACCACCCCCATCACCATCACCATCACCATCACCATCATCATCATCATCATCATCATCATCATCACCACCACCACCACCACCACCATCATCATCATCTTCACCACCATCACCATCATCATCATCATCATCACCATCGTCATCATCATCATCATCATCATCACCACCACCACCACCACCACCACCATCATCATCATCATCATCATCATCACCACCACCACCACCACCACCACCACCACCACCACCACCATCATCATCATCATCATCTACATAGTTCCTACTTACAGTGAATGTTCAGCGTTGACGCCCACGTGTCCGTTCTTGAATACGACGAGGTTGAAGCACTTGTCAAACCAGCGGTTGTAGCAGTTGCCATGGAGGAGGGAGGCGGCGTACTTGTCCAGCTTGTGGTCAGTCTTAGAGCCCTGAAGAGGTCAAAGGTCAAAGGTCAAAGTTTAAAGGTCAGAACATTGTTTGCTTCTTTTTAAAGGAAACTTGACTTATATGGCCTTGGTCTGAGGATGGAATATTGTTTGTCATCTTTTAATCTTACAGTCATACCTGTCTACAAAAAAACATGAGAGCCCTAAAGAGGTCAAACGTACAAATACTGCGTTTATTTTTTTAAAGGAATGCTTTACCGAGGAAAGAATATTGTTTTTAACTAATAAGAGAGGGAAACTTGAAATCATTCAAACCTGTCTATAAAGACCACAAAGACCACCCTGCAGGTGCACTCCGTAGACAGGTTCGTTTACATACCCATTTGCTTACGTTGTAAAAATCATCTCTTATCTTTAATTGTTTATGCCCCATAACTTAGCAGAAGGGGAATGTCATTACATGTACATGTATCTCACAAAAACAATTTCTTATTATATATGGCACACATAATTAAATGAAGAAACAATTTGTTCCACAGTATGAACTACAAAGACTAAAAAAGGCAACTGAACAAAATTAACTAATTTGAAGAAAATAAACTAAGGCAAATTTTGAAAAAAACTATTTAAGGCCAAATGAAAACAATTTAGGAAACAAATTTTTTTTAAATAAAATGAGATCTGCAAAATAGTGCATCAATTTCTTTGATCGTCAGCTTATAAAGTGCTCCTGTATTTGTGTACAATGTGGACATAGTATACGCTGAATGACAAAGGAAACTAACTTACATAGATACTTCAATATGCTTAAGTTGTTAATTTTAGCGAAACATCACACCAACAACCAGAGAAATGGTCGTTAAAAGGAATTTAAAAGGAAAACATTTGAAAATAGTTGCTCAAATCCTAGGATCACAAAGCTAAATCTAGTTTCAATAACAAGGAACTGAACCAAATCAATGGCAAGCATGCATTATTTAACACAATGTCAAAACATTAATATATCACTAACAAAATATAACGTAATTTTGTTTTACAAACACTAGGAGAAATTCACAAAGTCTTTAAAAGAATGCAAGAATTTGTCTCCTTTTGATAATGAGAAAAAGAAGAAGAAAAAAAACAAAGTCAAAAGCAGCAGAAGGGCATCTTAATATTCATGAAATACACATACTAAGTAATTATGTATAAGACTGTAGTAATATGCGATTGTTGTTAAAATTATTGTATTTTAATCAATGTTCTAATTAAGAATTTTATGTCAATGGCTATTGCATGTTTTACACAAAGAATTTCCGAGTTTGGCCCAATAAAATGAAATTTAAAATTGAAATGAACATGTAATACAGGGATAGCTAGACTTGGTCCGAGGGCCAAAGACAGTAACAGGATGTCTGGCCACCAAAAGTCATATTATTTTGATTAAATTACGGTGGTCCAATTGGGCACCTAAAATGTTAATGTAACTATGTGAGAAAATGATTTATTTGTGATAAATGTGTTAATCTCGTCTACAAGTGACAAGTGAAATTTGAAAGTTAAAGTGTACGGTAATGATTTGAAATGAAACCAAATACAAGGTAATCAGTACTAAGTCTAGTGTAATGTTGGATAAATATGTGCGCCCAAATGTCGGTGATTGGTGTATTTGTTAACCCCACAACAGTGTTTTGCATTCATCAATATTAAAAACTTTTCATTTTGAATTTTTAATCAGATTTTGAACTTTTCATTTTGAATTTTGATGTACACATAAATAATATCAGGTTATCTGTGCCCCGTTTCATAAAACACTTGCACAATTGTTGTAAGTGTCCAATTATTGTAACTACTATGGCAACGGCTGAAAAGCTCCATTCTGACTGGCTGTTGACCTAATAGTTACAATAATCAGTCAGAATCACATCAAACGTAAGATTTTCTTAGGCAAGGGAGCTTTCCAACTGGCTTGGTTTCCTTTCCTAACCCTGACTGGCTGTAAACTCTGTACCGATCCTTATCAGGTGAACCAAATTGAAAACTCATTATTTTACCGACTTGAGTGGACCCCTGATTTTTTTTTTTGTGTGGAGCCCTGTTCAATATGTCACAGGATATGTGACCGGCTATAGAAAAACCCTGCACTTTTTGATTAATTTTTTTAAAAAGATTTTCATACCATTAGAAAGGCCTCATCACAAGCTTTTATTTGATGCTTTGTTCTAACAAATTGGTCAATTATTTGCAAAGAAATTATTGTTTCAATTTTACAATCATAAGTCTTTTACACACATTACATGTATGTGATCTTAAAATACCAATTTCTTCAATACATGAATTACATAACGTGTCTGCCATTAAAACCTGAGAACTAGTCTACCATGTGAAACAGAATTTGTGTCTATTTATCTAAAGCTGCATGTAGGTGCTGATTGGTGTTGTAACTTTGTTAACCCTTTGAATGTCAATGGAAATGTTGCAAATCAGAAGCGCAATTCTTCAAATAAAACAAAAGCTATAGTAGCAACTTCACATTCCTTTGTCACAATAATAAATATTAAATTTGATTTATATACATGTAGCACAAACAACTTGCAATAAATTCTCTCTGCGCTTTTTATGGTTTCTCCATATTAACTATAAAGAATAGAGATTTAACATGGTAATGGTTCTAAACAACTTGTTCTTTGTTTCAAGTTTTTTAGTAGTGGGTTGGAGCTGGAGATTGCACATGGCAATGAATAGCTATTAGATATCACACTTTAGTAACTCCCTTCAAAGTAGCAATATCCCTGACATTCAAATTATTAAATTAAAACATTAAATATTTACTCTATAGAATAAATATTGGCCCCCCATTTCAGTGAAAAAGTGGTGCAGTATACTGTATGTAAAAGTGTGCTTTACTCAATTATGTAATGTCAAGGAATATATTGTGAACTTAAATCTTACTAATCAGCTGAAGTGAAAATTTAATATTGTACAATAAATGTATTAATATAAAAACAGTGAACGCTAGGTAACAAACGTGCTACTTGTAAATGTACACAATTAACTATGTCACTTACGCATTTGGATAGGGGAGAGAAAAAATACAAAATGCATAAAGGATTATTTTCAAAGTAAAACAGAGTATGTCATCAGACTACGGCTCTCTAGTCTTTAAACCAGGCATGTTGCAATTTACAATTAACAAAATTAATTCACAATAGTCTATAACTTTTATCTTTCAAGGAATTTTCTTTCAATAGACATCATTACAAAATGAAAACAAACTGTACATGTCATCAGACTACGGCTCAGTAGTCTTTAATACAGGAATGTTGCAATTTACAAAACAAATTTAATTCACAACAGTCTTTACAATTTATCTTTCAAGGAATTTTCTTTCAATAGACATCATTACAAAATGAAAACAGACTGTACGTATGTCATCAGACTACGGCTCTCTAGTCTTTAAACCAGGCATGGTGCAATTTACAATTAACAAAATTAATTCACAATAGTCTATTATATTTTATCTTTCAAGGAATTTTCTTTCAATAGACATCATTACAAAATGAAAACAGACTGTATGTCAGACTATGCCATAAATAGTCTTTAATACAGGCATGGTGCAATTTACAAAACAAAATTAATTCACAATAGTCTATAACTTTTATCTTTCTATTAATTTTCTTTCAATAGACATCATTTCACAATAAAAACCTACTCATCCTTTTACTAATTTGTAAAAGACTCACACGAATATGTTGGTCAATTGTAGCAATGAAATCAGAATGAAAAGCATCTTTATGGTACATGCTGCAAGTTAATTAATTAATTATTTATGCTTGGGATGCTTTTGTTTAGGGTCGAGTACAATGTTCATGTAGTAGAATTAACATTAACGCTGTATTTGAAACGAAAGATAACCGTTTTTGTAATAAATTCATACTGGTAAATAACTAACCGAGTAAATTTCGTCAGAATGTGCGGTTCATGAACAAAACCTGCGGTATTATCATGATGAAAATAATATTGCGTGATATCTCAATTTTGAATATAATGTTATCCTGATCAAACACATCCCTGATTAAAGAGATATATCATTAGAGAGAGAAATGATAAGGGCAGGTAAAATCGATGATAATTGAAAAAGACGATTGATGGAAGAAGTATTCTTAATTGTGCGTTTGAGACGAGAAGGACATCAATTTATAAACCACTTTATTTTTATCATAATAATTGAATTTTACAAGACTGCAAAAAAGCATGGAGCAAATTAACATAAAGTTTATACATGCATTATTACATCAAAAGCTTAGATCCATACAACTGTAGTAATTCGTAATTAATAGTCATATAACAGCTTCAGATTTACAGCATACCTCCAGAAAAGACGTGTCACGAATTCGACTTAAAAAATAACAAAATAGGAATTACTTGCATAAAAGGTATTTTATAGAATGAATAGGTTCATCTCATGCTCCTAACAAAATTATTTGATGAATTACATGTTTTAGAAACTAAAATCAAGCAAAAAAACTTTCAAGGAGTGCAAACTAATTGCGTCATTACCTTTAAGTACATACAATTTCTGCATTAACCTGATACAATCTCGTTTTAGCGTTACTGACATGACTGCTGAAAGGGAAAAACTATAAAAGACCATAACTTACCCGCTAAAAGCACCAGAGGGCGCAATTTTGAAGTGGGATGGCATATTATTTTGATAAGTGAAAATGTGAAATGCCTACAGAAATAGCGCAGTGACGTACCCATGCATGTGTAAAATTGCTAAGGTCTCCATCCATATCGACATTCTTTCTTTTAGATTCTGTGTTTTAGATACTTTCAGGTATTCTGAATTTAACTATAACCGCTTATTCAGTATTTCGATTATAAATTGCTTATTTACTTTCCAAACCATCATGATAAATGCATCATAATGACAATGAAAAGAAAATGTTGCAGTTCAATTGCCAAATTTCTAATGAATTTCTAATTTTACATCGTAACATCGATCTCTAGAAAGTACTCAAGACATCAATATAAATGCCATTTTGTAAGTGGATAGGAAAAGTATTGTACATGTACTGAGAATAATTCTTTAAAATTATATATAAACCATCATTATTTAGACAAATCATTCGAATGTTACAAAGCAGGGTTGAAACCCAAATCCATGGCAGAAGTTTAAAATAAATTCTCATTCTGCAGTTGGCAGGGTGAACAGGATAAAATATACAAACATCAAAAATAACTGGAATAGTTTACAAAACATAATATACAAGATTTCCTGCAAATTCATTATGATGCCTATCGAAATGACGCAGCGCCAGGCCCCGTGCCTGCGTAAAACTGTTAATGGTTGTATCTTCACCAACAAAACGCGTATCGTGGTCGGATAGATCTGGGTGCACACCTTATGTTTTTCATTATTTTTCCAAATATATTCCCCTTATATTTGTAATGTTTTAGTCAGATTATTGGAGATGGAGCCCCCATGCCCCCCCCCCCCCCCCCCCCCCCACCCCCACCCGTTGAGTACCATTATGTTTCGCCTTTTGAAAAGTTGTACAGTAGTCTCCGCTAATGGGGTAACCTTTAAAGGGATACTCCTGTTAAATGGGTTAAATATCCCTTGCAAAACACTACCCCATTATTAAAGCGGAGAGTACTGTATAATTCTTTGCCTCCCCTCATGGCATATACTATATCTTTGTTCAGCATTCATGATATAATTTTAAAATTTATAAAAAAATAAACAATCATGATAACATTCACATGTAGAATTTTGTTTTATATAGAAAATACAAGAACCGTTACAAATCGCTAGAATTTTGAAGGAGATAGGCATCATAGTACACTGTATATACTTATAACAGAAGTAAAAACATGCCCACAAAATAGTGCATTGCTGCGAGCCGTTCCTGGGTAAATATACAAAGGACTCCATCTAGACCAGAACGCGAGAAAACAGCTATTTGCACAGATGATATCTGTAGGCGCGTAGACGTCACACACATGACAAATAAGGTGTCGCTAGGACGGACGTTGAACAATGAACGTGGAATGTATCTCGACAAATCATATTAAAGGGATCTTACTAGTAACATTGACAAAATCCTCAAAACTTACTTGGAACTCTATAGTGATTCTCTCATACCTTGTCATATTAACAATAAAAGCACGGGACAGGATTCGGTTTTTCAAATTTCCATTCCGTTCAAAGATGTTACGATTGAAATGTTTAGACTGTCTACGGGATAATTTAAGCCGTTTACAAAGTAAGTGCAAGAGTTAGTGAATATCACTTTGCACTTTTGCTAATTTCTTGGCCAAAAAAAAACATCCAATTAACGTGAAATTGTGACACATTACCTTGTGGACAAATAAGTTCACACCAATACACATTTTTAATTTATAATCACTCATCAATTTTTGCACTTGTCAACAAAGTTACTAGATTCCTTTAATACTTTCAACCCATGATATATTCAAATCGCATTGTGTTTAGCAAAATACCCACATCATTATTAAACATCATTACAAAAATTAAGTTGAATCATTCATTATGATCGATTCGATTATGATTGCAACAAAATTCGCATGCTATTAGTTAGCAAATATCACTTTGCATTTTCGCTCATTACATGGTTATATCATGGAAGTTTCAAACTCCTACTTCCATGGTTATAATATGACATTCATTTACCATGCAATATTTACACATCATTTCGTGGCATCATATCAGAACACATAAATATTCACGTTATCAACACTCCGTCAGTGTTTGCATGTTCACAAACTAGATCCCTTTACCGCATGTCAGAATACATTGCACCATATTAGCTTTAGAGTAACCACTTAGCACACAAAAGATAAATATAACACACGTCTTTAACTTCTAACGTGCCAAGCTCGCATTTTTGTACGTAACAATGCACACAAATGCCATAGAGCATTACAATCCCTGGCACGTTAATAGTTAATTGTCTTCAAATTTCTACTTGTTAAAGGGACAGTCCCCCTGGACAAAGGTGTGTATACGAGAACAATTTTTGTAGATTTGCGTAAAGCTTTTGATATGGTTGATCACGCATTGCTCCTTAAGAAGTTATCGGGTATTGGTGTAACATGCACAGCCTTAAATTGGTTCGAGAGTTACTTATCTGAGAGAAGAATAGTAACTGTAGTAAATAATGCTACCTTTAATGAAAGAAGTTTATCTCATGGTGTGCCACAGGGCTCAATTTTAGGTCCTTTATTGTTTACCATATTCATTAATGATCTACCTGATATATTCAAGCGATCTTCAGTTCATCTCTATGCTGACGATACTGTTATATATTTCTCCCATGGAGATGCTAAAGAGGTTCAGTCTGTTCTTAATAGTGAAATGCTAAAGTTAGATGATTGGATGCGTACAAATAATTTGTTTATAAATTACACTAAAACTGTTTGTATGCTTTTTGGAACAAGATATATGTTATCAAAGTGTAATGAAATTGATATAAAAATTAGAGATATATGCACTGAACAAGTTAAAAGCACAAAATATCTTGGAATTCACATCTATAGAGAGTTGAAGTGGGATATGCATATTGAAAATATGTGTCAGAAAATTGGTAGACTTGTAAGCTTTCTTGGTAGATTACGTTATACTATTAATGAATCTAACCTGAATATAATTTATAAATCTGTTATACTTCCTCATTTTGATTATGGAGACTTGGTTTGGCAATCTGCTTCAAAATCTTCTCTTTTGTTACTGCAAAAATTACAAAATAGAGCGGGTCGAATCATAATGAGAATTAATCCGTATTCTCATATATCTACACAACATGTTCATGATACTCTGGTATGGGATTTTCTCGACAAACGTTATAAGAAACACTTGTACATAATGATGTATAAAGTGTTACAAAATGTAACTTCTAGTTATATGATCGATAATATTTCATTGAGAAGTACCAATTATGAATTACGTTCGAGTCAAGTTATGAATTTGCCTAAGCCTAGGTCAAACTGTTGTAAAAGAACGTTCTTCTACAGAGGAATGTCAGTGTATAACCAATTACCAATTGCAATTCGTAATGCTACGAGCTTGAGATCATTTCAAACATTTTTAGATGAATATATTCCATAAAATTGTAAATATTTGCAGTTCCCTGTTTTACTCTTTTCTCGCTCTTTCCTTAACTCTTATGGAATTGTTCAAATGGCGTTGGAATTATTTGTTCTCAATTGGAAGTGTTTATATAATATTTGTCACCAATTTTAATTTAGTGTACATAATATGGAATAATTTATGAAATTATAATTTCTGTATGTTGCAATCATTGTATATAGACGTTTAATTGTATAAACTGTATCTAATTGTGGGACCCCAAGGAAGAACAGCGGTTTTTTTTTTTTTTATTCTGCTGAATTGGGTCATCCCCCGTTGCACTTCATTGCTGTATTTATTGTTGTGATTTCGGAAATAAACAAACAAACAAACATACAAACAAAACGTCTGAACAGTTTCTAGTTGACGGATGGGGATGAATTTAACACACACACAAAAATCAGATTGAACAGCCCTGTAATTTGGATTCTACGAATACAAAACGAATGCGTCCCTCCATCAAACTATATATTGGTCAATAAAGAAGTTTAACAGATTTAGCATTACAACAATATTGCACTTATTCTTGTGAAGGTATTTTGAAGCCGACATTTGTAAAGGTATGTCACGGAAAAAGATCTAAGACATGAAGAATATATAATTGCATGTAGTCGGTTTAAGCGAGGTTTTGTTATTTTGATTAGTAATCGCTTACCCACTGTTATTCATGCGCGGGTCATATAGGGGTCACACATAGCGCTGTGGCGCTCCGTGGAATCCGTGAGCGAACTTTCTCGACGGGTGAATATACGTATCATGCATAATTAACCGTTGGACGATGGTTTATTAGATTTAGGTCTAAGCCCTAATTTGTTAAGGCATGCTATTAAATGACATTTTCTTTCATATAAAACAATAACCTCGCAACTTTTGAAATTTGGCTTGCAAAAGAGGGAATGTCCCTTTAAAGAGTGTTTTTTGTACAAATTTCATATCCGAACACTGCAATCGTGATTATCATTTGAACGAAATGGAAATTTGTAAAAACCGAAACTGTCCCATGCTTTTATTGTGAATATAAATAAAACGAAGTATGAGGGAAACGCTAGAATTCCAATTGGATTTTGAGAATGTGGGCAATTTTACTATTAAAGTCCCTTTCAGAGAATATTACATTTACATTTCGTTCAAAGCCCTCCTCCATTTAAACTGGTATATGATTTTACTAATCAATCCTCCAAATCTTTTAATTTAGTCTAACGTTGTCCGAGGGCGCATATTTGAAAAGGACACTTCGCTTTTCCTTCACATCCTACCTGGAATATAAATGAGTAAATGGAATTTTAAAAATCATGCACAGAATAGTGATCCTTATTGAACGAGGACTGAATGACTAGGATGAGTCGAACGCAATGTAGTTTACCAAACATTAGAATATGCATACACCTCGACCATTAATATAATGCGCTCGCATCTAACTGGCTCAATGCGCAGAAAATAAAAGTACCTGCATGAATACAAATCTATCGTTGGCATGATGCCTACAGTTTGGGACCAAATAAGGGATCTACCGATCTAGTGAGCCCGCTTATGTATGCACAAACAAAAAAGGGTTTGATGTTTAACAAACGTTTAATGAGCGGATGTTGTATAGCGGAGTAATGAACGGACATGCAAAGTGATATTTGCTAACTAAATGCAATACATAATACATTAGTTCAATTAAAATGAAATGAAATGAAATGAAATGAAATTTATTTACCAATTGAAAACATTTACAATATAATACAAAGATTCCACAAAATTAAATCTTCTTGGTAAAAAGGGAACTAGTTATAGCACAAAATGCTAGTTGGTCTAGCCCTTATAAAGATATGCATTAAATAAGTGTTGGAATTAAAAGCACAATAGACAACGCAGTTGTCATATATAGTAGAGCAGATAAGTGTAATAATCGTTCAAAGTTTGATACAAGCAAGAAACTTGGTATGTAGGCTATCTTAGGGACACTTTTCAGGAAAAAACACTTAGCCACGCGAAAATCCAAGATGGCGGCCATTTTCCAAGATGGCCGCCAAATAGCTACTTTTTGATTTAAAAAATGACTGAGTTGGCCGATTTTGATAATCTTGGTGTTGACTTATATGTTTCTTGATATGCTAAAAACGATGGTGATATATACGGACCAATTTGATGGCCAAAATCCAAGATGGCAACCATATATTCAAGATGGTCGCGAAAATAGCTCCTTTTTGATATACAAATTGACTGAGTTGGCTGATTTTAATAATCTTGGTGTCGATTTAAATGTTAATTGATATATTTACAAGCGATTATAATACAAACGGACCAATATAAAACCGAAAATCCAAGATGGCTGCCACTTTCCAAGATGACAGCCAAGGCTAATTTGTTTGTATAAAAAAAAAGTTGACTGAGTTTGCCGATTTTTATTATCTTGATGTCGATTCATATGTGACCTGATATGCTAAAGACGATTATGATACATACATACATGTATAATGGCGAAAATCCAACATGGCGGCCATTTTTCAAGACGGTTGCCAAAAAGCATTTTTTTTCTTTTTTCAAAAACTGACTGAGTTGGTTGATTCTAATAATCTTTGTACTCATTAAAAGGTTTTTTGATGAGCTGAAAACTATTTGTTATACTAATGCTATATTATTGTTCGAATGTGACAAGCTTCTGCCAGATTATACCATGAGCATGCCCAACTGTGATACGATTTGTCCTAAATATGACATAAATTTGCATGCATTTGAGGGGCTTTATATGCTTTATATGCTTTATATGTGCTCTAATATGGCCATCTTCAAAACTCTTGGGATGGAGGGGGTGAGGGTGGGGGCTACAGCCCCCAAGGCCCCTCCTCCATCTCCGTACACCCATGGTTACCGCGGTTAGGGCCACGCTTGGCAAACCACTGTACGTAGCACGACCAAAGAGTTGAATCCCTTCTGTAAACAGTGTGGGTGCGAGCAGCCACAACGCCGCACTTCAATAACCGACAAACAACATAAGCCAGTCAAGTGTATTATCTTTTTATCCTTTTTTTTTTAACCACTTTTTTTTCGTTCCACTGAATACGCCAGTTACCACCACTTTGACAAATACTCATTAATTGTGTTCACACGCCATGCAATTAGTTTAGCACGCATACAAACAAGTTTCGAATAAATAATATTTGTTTAATATTACCTTGATATCTATTTTCTTTCCCGTTCTTGTAATGTGTATGAAATTTGATTATTTTAATTCTGCTGCATGATATTTCAATTTGAATTGATTTATTAATTTGCCACATTAAAACAAAATGTATAAAAACACGCAATAAAGACATTATGAACATTTAGTTACTTGCATGTGATGAACACGGATTCACCCTAATTGTTAAGTGAATTTCATAATTTACTCTCTACGGAAATATGGAAGAGCATTAGTTATCCAATTAAGGACGATAACTATTTCAAATCTAATGTGTTTGTCCCTTTTAATGACATAAAATTAGGCGAACAAATTAATATTTGATTATTAATATTGAAGACAAATGTGAAGTAAAATTGCCGCGCAGTTGCCAATTTACACGCCAAATTCTGTTTTGAAAATATGACAATGTGTTGCCAATTTAAGGAATTTTCTAAAGTGTAGCAATCTACGCATTAATAAAATGAAAGCAGGTAGAGAAACAAAATAGGGCTCTGAAAATAGAAGAATCTCTGCTCTTTCCCATTGTGCACTTCATATAACTTGGTATCTTCTTGCTCAAATGTAAGACTCCCAAACCACAATATGTGGGCCACCATCTTTAATGGGCTATACCAAATTTTCTGAAATGGTTACTTTCAATGTACAGTTACAATTTGTTTGATTCAATCTGGCTTTTGTCCAAGTTCTGCCCAAATGACAAGGTACGTTTTGCTCTAACTACTCTATTGATACAATAAACCAGACTGTCGACGATTCTAGTCAAAATGACGAGGCCATTGAGCATGCAATATAAACTGAAGTACATTATGTTTATCATACGTCCTAGACAATAGCTAGATTTAATAAATCTTATGGAAATCTATTATTCTAAAATGTTGGGATATAAAAAATATTGCCCTTTATTTGTAATAGTATATAATATTTGGGACCATGGTTCCCTGACATCGTCAAAAGGAGGAACGGTGTGACGAGTGTCGGTGTCCATCTATACAATGTGGCATATCGAATATGGTAAACGTGTGATACTGTAATATTATACCCCTATGACCCAAAGCAAATAATAAGGAAGCTGCACAAATCTCTACAGTTTTGTTTGATATATAGAGCGGTCCATGTCTGAACATTTGAATTTATCTTGGTGTATAAACTGCTGTTTTATGCAAACTGTACATGAACTCCCAATACATTTTTACTGATTAAAATCTTATTATTCTCTTAATAAACATGTTAGGCATATATTCAGGGGGCAGGGGTTTGGACGGTCCAGGATGAGGTAAAGAGATCGTTCCGGGTTAGGAAATAGCAATAAATGAGCAGCCTGTCCCAACAATCAAGAACAAAAGACATTTCATGAATTCAGTACAGAAAGAAGAGTTATATCATTTTTTGACGGGGGTGAGTCTCACGGAACTCTGATGTGGGGGTCTTAAGAGCAGACTACAAAATATAGGGTCTTTGGAGCTACAAAACCCTGAAACGGGAGTTAAGGGTCTAAGGAGCAGACTAAAACTACAAAATACATGGACTTGGAGCTACCAAAGACCTACGGAAACCCTCAAATGGTGGTCTAAGGAGCTGACTAGAAGAAGAATATTGCACTTGGCGCTACTCAACTACCTAGCCAAGACATTCCGGGGGTCTATGGAGTAGCAATTTTTGAAAATCGGGTATCTTAAGAGTGGCAATCGGGTGTGAAAGCGGGGGGTTTTGTAAGCGGCACATACCTGTCTTACATTATACTTGAGTGCCCCCCCCCCCCCCCCCCCCCCTGGGGGTTGTATAACCCTATATCCCTTAGCTACGCCATTGTTAAGGTCTGTGTGTAACCCAAATGTTTTCAGCACATCTATCAAAAGACACCGGGAATATCAAAATCGATCAACCCAGTCAATTTGTATATTATTAAAAGTAGGTTTTTGACGGTCATCTTATAAACGCACGGCCATTTTGGATTTTAGCCATTGCATGCGTTAAATGTATCACAATCGTTTTCAGCATACCAAGAAGCAAAGTTCGACACCAAGATTATTAAAATCGGCAAAATCGTGATTTTTTTTAGATAAAAAATTTGTTTTGGGGTGACCATCTTGGAAAATGGCCGCCATGTCGATTTTCGCCATCATATGGGTCCGTTTGTGTCATAATCGGCGTAAGCATATCAATACACATCGAAATTGACACCAAAATTATTAAAATCGACGAACTCAGTCAATTTTTATATCAAGAAGAAGCATTTTGGTGGCCATCTGGAATTAATGCCTGCCATCTTAGATTTATGCCATCAAATGGGTCCATATATATCACTGTTACAAGTCATTTCAGACTTTTAGATGTTTGTAAACATTGATCACTCTTTAGGGCACATGTCATGGGATTAGTTCTTCTTTTGTTACTGAAGTATCTATTCAGGCCAGAAACCCAGGCCAGTTGAACGCACACAAGTGATGTGTCCTCTTTTTTCGAGTTCCCTGATTCATTCATGCAGTGAGGCATGGTGATTCTTTTGTTCGTTAGTTACCGGGTTACAACCTTTAAGGTTCTTGTTGCTGAGGGAGGGAACTCCCTTTCATGAAATAGTTGGTATTTGATTTAATGGCTATTTGTTAAATTTTGTTCATTCCTAAGTCATTGTATATTGTTGCTACCCAGATGGGGTTGATCTTGTAAGGGGGAAATATAATAGATATGCTAATTTAGATAGTTGTTCGTCCTTGCTATGAGGGGCGTGGTAATTAATGGGCCTGGGGACATATTAGCGTTACTTGAAGATCAGAAGTCGCAGAGCAAGGACATGGATTTGTCCAGCTCTTGCAAGTCTTAATTTAGTGTGTTTTATGGTAGTACGCATAGGCGGCAATGTGAGATTTGGCGGCCATTTTAAATAGGCGCGGCCACTAGTTTTGTACATTCACCAGCCACCATGATATGCCTGGACCAGACACTCACGCTTGTTTCGACAGTCAAAGTGTAAGTGGATAATTTGCTTCTTATTTATCTAACTGTAAAATATTATACAAAATGAAATGTTTGTTCCATTTTGCTACATCCGAATGTGAGTTGAGAAAAGAAGATAAATAATTTTGTGATAATTAAACCCTATATGGAACCAGTAATAGTGAATGTTATAACTATGTTTAGAAATTGATTACGAATGATGAAGCATGTGAGAGTATATTTTGATTCAATAAGAGATGTGTCAAACAGTTGATGTTTCGAATGTTAATACAATTGTTTATTTTAAACATATGAAGAAACTGATATTCAGGAAATGTTACATCTCTTGTTTAATTACTTATCCAATGTGTAAAATGATGCATCATATTTATAATTCTATTCCCGGTGTGAATTATGAATTGTGCTGTGCTCCGGATAAATATGTAAAAGCATAGAGCAGTTGTTTTTTATGCTTCGGTCTTTTATACCGATCGATTTTGTAGATGGCGGTTGACCTACGGTTGACCTACGGCTCAACAGGTTCTCGCACGGTTCAACAAGGTTCCCATGCGGTTCAACAGGGTTCGCCGACGGCTTAGCCGGGTTCACCAGGATCACGCAGGGTTCGCATTGGACAGTCGCGGGCTCGTCAAGCTTTGTACGCGCACAACGGTTCGTCCCACGTTAACGTGGTCGACATCGGCAGGGGTCGGGAAGCAACTCGCGTCCGACGTCCGACAGCGTAGACTACGCAAGACAACGCGCGTGTGACGACGATTCCCAGGTTTCGCATAAAGTAGCGATGAACTAATTAAACTCTCCAATTGAAACGACGCTGATTACACTTAATTCATATAACTCCAGTCACTTGACGTTATAATTGAAACAATCTTTGTTGATGAGTTCACATAAATTGACTCCTACTCTCATGCAATGTAAATTCAATTGATTATTTTGTATATGTATTAACCCACTGTTACCTTGCAAATGTTAAGGAAATAAAAGTTATTTCCCTGAATCGAGTGTTATGTGTTATTTTGTTTGAGTTCAGTAATTAATTTGTTTAGTTTTGCCCCACCAGACAAACAAGTCAATCACAATCCTTACCGGCTGTGACAATCACTATCGTTTTTAGCATATAAAGAAACATATAAATCAACACCAAGATTATCAAAACCGGCCATCTCAGTCAATTTTGTATATCAAAAAGTAGCTTTTTGGGGCCATCCGGATAAATGGCGGCCATCTTGGATTTGGGCCATCATAGTATGGGTTCGTATGTATCATCATCGTGTTCAGCATGCCAATTAACATATGAAACGACACCTAGATTATTTAAATTGGCCAAATCAGTCAATTTTTATATCAAAAAGTAGCTTTCTTGGATTTTTGCTTGGCTAAGTGTTTTTTTCTAAAAAGTGTCCCTAAGGTAGTCTGCATACCAAGTATGTTGCTTGTATCAAACTTTGAATGATTTCCATGATATTTTACACTTTCTGCTCTACTAATAAACATAATGTACGTGCTCATACAAAATACAGAATCAAGAATGCCGAACATATATACAGGGTGGCCCCCAAAAAACGGAACGGGGCACTTCCCAAAATATAATACCACAATGTTTATGTTCATCGGATAGGATGTCCTTTCCAATGAAAAACGATACCAAGAACAGTAATTTTGGTCAGGTCGTTTTTGTTTAAGGACGCAGTGAGTGAGACCATGTCAGGTGCCGATTTATGTCGATTTCGACCTAGTCAATGCCAGTTTAACCGCACTCCTTGCCCGTAATACCATTCAGCGACCAGGCCCATTCTCTCGGCACACGGCTGAGTGCACACTAACAATTAGTGCGCGATGCTCAATGATATGAACGGCGGTTTGTGCGATTCATCAAGCGCTGGCTCAATACAAATTGACAAAAAAGAGAACCTGACATGGTGTCACTCACAGGGCCCTAAAACAAAAACTACACGACCAAATTGACTGTTCTTGGTATCGTTGTTCATTTGCAAAGACACTCTATCCGATGGACATAATACATGTGTTACTTTATTTTGGGAAGTGCCCCGTTCCGTTTTTTTTTTGGGCCACCCTGTATACAAATGGAAAACAATAATTTCGAATGTATAACAAATAACCTTTCAACAATTTACGAAACGTGTGTCTTGACATTTTACTTTTTAAATTATTTGGAAGTTCATTTCATATTTTTGGTCCGATATATATAATGGATTGTTTTGCTAATTCTAATTTTATTGGATCTATTTTGAATTTATCGTCATTTTTACTTCTAGTATCATAACAATGATCAATGCGAGTACAATAAGTAACTAAGCTTTGTGAGAATTGATCGTTTATCAAATCAAACATCACTGTTCCTATGACATATCTGTATAAATAAACAAATATTAAGGACAGATAATTTCATAAATAATAGAGCTGTAAAAAATGAACCCGGGGAGACTTTCAAGTTAAAATTAAAAGAAATTCGGAACACCGAAGCCCGTTCCATGCTTCTATTTGTTTAAATAGGCTGCACTGAAATAATATTCATCTCTTCAATAATCGTATAATTGTTTGTGTACCTTAATATGTTGTTTTTGTAGGTTGTAATATATTTCGTTTATATATATATTTTAGTATGTAAAGCGCATAGAGTCATTTTGAGTATAATGCGCCCTATAAATGTATATTAGTATTGGTAAAATGTATGCAACATGGTTTTTCGATTTTGACAATGTAAAAGAAAGCGGGGAAAAAGTTAATACTCATCACTGTAAACATTAAAAGCATTATCAACTCTATTGGGATATCGTATATATATAGTACATACTGCGTGAGAACGAACACAAACCCGAGGCTTATGGGACACAAAAGAAGTGCAAAGTTCTACTTCTCTAGAAATTAAATTTCCATGCATACGCAATTAGGCATGGTAAATTTATGCTTGCTATTGTCCCCTATTGTCATGAAATAACTTCACATTTCCGGGATTTCCCCAAACGCGGTGGAACGCATTGAAACGAAACGTGTGGTAATCATGGTAATTGTTATAAATATAATCAGTGGCGTAGCTAATGGATGGGGAGCACGGGGGAGGGCACGTGCCCCCAAGAACAAAAATGACAAAAACAATAAAAAACCATAGGGGATAATCTGTCAAAAAAGAAAAAAAAACATAAAGGCCGGTATTCTGAAGTCGTGTCTAACTTAGTCGTGACTATTATAGTCAACAACTGTTTAGTTAAACATGTTAAACAGGACTTAAAGTCACGACTTCTTAAATACCGGCCACACTGAGCCCCTCATAATTCATTTGCCCCCATCAGTCCGACCACGCTATTACGCCGCTGAATATGATTTAAGTTATGCGACCCCCATATTATACGACAGACATAACTTGAACCAAGCAAATGAACATAGTATACATGGTATAGTTGCCCACGAAAGCTGCGATAAAATGGCGTTCTTAGGGCGAATAGTTGGTTTAGTCTATCTCTTCCACGTCGTCCAATCAATGCCGACAGGAGCTCCTCTAGAAGCGTGTGACACATTGACCCCTTCTCATCCTGGATCGGCTCAAACTGGGACCAGTCCTTACTCCATCATTGTACCCGACTTCTACTTTCCTCAACAACATATGAACGGTAAGTACACCGTCAGCGCTGGATAATTCTAGAACCAGTCCTTACTTCTCCATCGTATACCAACCTCATACCTTCCCAAACAAACAGACAAAATACACTATAATTGGTATAGCCCACCAAGGACGAGAGCTATTTTAAGGCATAAGTGATCATTGTTTTCCTCTTCAAATTGGCAACTTCAAAATGTTGTCGACCGATCAATGACATAGAAATAGGTGGAAATTATTTAGGAATGACCAATATGCAGTGACTTTGCCGCAAAGTTGCCAATTTGAACGCCAATATCTGTTTTTTAAATATCACAATGTGTTTCCAATTAAAGTATTTTTCTAAATTATAGTGATTTACGCAATAATTAAAATAATTAAAAAACAACTAAAGCAGGTAGAGTAACACAATAGGGCTCTAAAAATTGATGAATTTATGCTCTTTCTTCCTGTACACTTCACATAACTAGTCTTCTTCTTGTTTAAAGGGATGGTTCGGACGATTTCAAAATTAATGTACCAAAATCTAAAATAAAATACTCATAGGTAATATATTTTTATTAAAAAAATATCCCATCAGGATGATTTTTACTCGATTGTTATGTGTCTGCAATTTGTTATATTCATCGTCTTTTTTTCTGTACGCTTGCGATTTTTATCACGTGATCGCGTGACTCGCCAGCCTCACTTTGCTTTGTATTGGCAGCAAAGTGAGGCATCGACGTCACGAATATTGCATGCTGGGATAGATCCCACTGGCGGCAGATTCGATCAAGAACTGTTACCTTATTTAGACCAAAAGTGATTGTGAATGATTCAGTTGGTCTTTTTTCGTCGGGAGAAAGGCAATTTGTTGAACGATTATTGTTTCTTTGATTGTTAAATGCTGAAAATCGTCCGAACCCCTCCTTTAAGTGTAGGACTACCAAACCACAAATATGTGGGCCTTAGGCACTGATGGGATAGTGCTCAATGTTAGAATAGTCCTTTCTTCATCGCCGTTGATACCTCCTACCTTCGGCAACATCCTATGAATGGTAAATACACAAGTGCGCTGTGATACATTTTAGACCAGTCCTTCGTCCACCACCGCAAGCTCCCCCAAATTAGTGCCGTCATGTATGTACGGTGAGTGCGTGTTTTGTATTTTGTGTGTGTATGTGTATTGGTTTAATCATGCTTAAGTCATGCTTTCTTACGTTTTACTATATCAAATTTCCTTCCGAGTTATGCACGAGATTGCATTATATCGATTTAAAATTGCAAAAGCTCCCTACCGTGGGAGGAGGGGGGGGGGGGGGGGGGATTTAAGAAAGTACGTTACTGAATTTACCGGAGCCGTTTTATATAACAGAACAATTAATAATGAAGTTAATGGCGAAACAATCCAATCTTTACCTCCGTATTAAATTCCCACAGTGACTATTACTACATTGGATGGGTATCCACCGCTGAAAGGCATCTTGCTCCAAGCCAGAACCGTTCTTACGAATAAAACTGTAGGCACTTGGCTGGTACCACATTCTGTCAACTTCGCAACACACTGACACACATGACAATTAAGGTGTGTCGCAATAGGACGGACGTTGAACAATAAACGTTAAAGCGTGTAATGTATCTCGACAACCCATATTAAAGGGATCTTACTAGTAACATTGTCCAATCCTCCAAACTTACTTGGAACTCTATAGTGATTCTTGCATACCTTGTCATATTCATATTAACAATAAAAGCACGGGACAGGTTCCGGTTTTTCAAATTTTCATTCCGTTCAAAGATGTTACGATTAAAATGTTTAGACTGTCTACGGAATAATTTAAGCCGTTTACAAAGTAAGTGCAAGAGTTAGTGAATATCACTTTGCACTTTTGCTAATTTCTTGGCCAAAAAAACATCCAATTAAGTGAAATTGTGACACATTACTTTGTGGACATATAAGTTCACACCAATACACATTTTATTTATATTCACTCATCAATTTTTGCACTTGTCAACAAAGTTACTAGATTCCTTTAATACTTTCAACCCATGATATATATTAAAATCGCATTGTGTTCACAAAATAACCACGTCATTATTAAACATCATTACAAAAATTGAAGGGATAGTTGGTCAAACTTAACTTTAGTAAACAAAACCGGTACCATTACGGTACAAAGTAATAGTTATAACTTCACCATGCCCTAAAAGTATACACAATTACAAACGACAAAGTATTACCCCCTTTTTTTCTTTTTTTTAAAGATATTTATGTTCTCCATTGCTTTTTACAAACAATAACAAAATAACAATAACAAGTAATAACAAAATCAGTACATAAAATAATCTGCATGTTAACATAATTATATATAATATGATTATCATTCAAAAAGAGCCGTTACAACTCAAGAGGGTGCTATTTAAAAAAAATCGTTGGTCTTAGCCTTTTTCATACAAAATTGTGCATTTAATGTTTGATAAAATAATGATTCAATAAGAGATATCATCAACGACTTTTAACAAACCTATTCTGATTTTTTTCAAAGTATTCTTCGAGCATTTTTTTACATTTTTTTAAAAAGTGTAAATATCGCGCGGTGATTGCCGGTGAAGAACATTTTTAATACAAATATATATTTATGGATATTTCAGCCGTTTCTGAACCGATTTTTGATCAAATAAAGTTTATTCTATTATTAAAATTGTATGTTCTTTCGAATTTGACAGTCAGTTTTCATTATCTCACAAAAAATACCGGGGGGCACTTCGGGAAATACCAATACTCAACACTACCTTCAAGTTGAATCATTCATTATGATCGAGTATGATTGCAACAAATTTCACATGCTATTAGTTATCGAATATCACTTGGCATTTTCGCTCATTACATGGTTATATCATGGAAGTTTCAAACTCCTACTTCCATGATTATAATATGACATTCATTTACCATGCAATGTTTGCACATCATATCAGAACACAGAAATATTCACGTTATCAACACTTCGTCAGTGTTTGCATGTTCACAAACTAGATCCCTTTACCGCGTGTCAGAATGCATTGCACCAAATTAGCTTTAGAGTAACCACTTAGCACAAAATAGATGAATATAACACACGTCTTTGTCTTCGAATTTCTACAAATTTCATATCCGAACACTGCAATCGTGATTATCTTGTGAACGAAATGGAAATTTGTAAAAACCGAAACCTGTCCCTTGCTTTTATTGTTAATATGTATAAAACAAAGTATGAGGTAACCGCTATAGAATTCCAATTGGATTTTGAGGATGTGAGCAATTTTACTATTAAAGTCCCTTTAAGAGAATATTACATTTACGTTTCGTTCAAAGCCCTCCTCGATCAAAACTGGTATATGATTTTACTAATCAATCCTCCAAAATCTTTTAATTTGATCTAACGTTGTCCGAGGGCGCAAATTCGAAAAGGAAACTTCGCTTTCCTTCACATCCTATCTGGAATATAAATGAGTACCTAAATGGAATTAAAACAAATCATGCAAAGAATGGTGACCCTTTTCGTACAAGGACTGAATGACTAGAATGAGTCGAACGCAATGTAGTTTACCAAACATTTGGAATATGCATACACCTCGACCATTAAAGGGATAGTTGAGTTTTGGTAGAGAGGGCGCTAGACTACTTATTTTTGTGTGAGGTAATGAAAATCTGAGTGTAAAATTTGAAAGAGCATAATATTTAAATAATAAAATAATATTTGTTTGATCAAAATCGGTTCAGAGACGGCTGAAATATCCATAAATATAACAATTTGTAATAAACCTGGGGCCCCAGGTTTATTAGAGAATTTTGAACCAGCCGTTAAAAATTCAAAAAAATGCTTCCTCTTTTCAAAAAGTTACAAAATAGGTTTTTTAAATAGTTGTTGGTTATTTCTCTATCTAATCACTATTTCAACAAAGCATCACATGCACAATGTTTTATTCAAAATGGTTGAAACCGATGAGTGTTTAGAGAGCGCCCTCTTACGTTGTAACGGCTCTTTTTGAATGATAACATGATTTTCACTACGTCATTTGTAATTTTGTGTTCCTTTCTAGTTATAACTATTAGTTTGTAATGTAATGGTGCAGGTTTTGGTTACTAAAATTCAGTTTCACCAAAACTGTACTCTCCTTACCAGAACTCAACTATCCCTTTAATATAATACGCTCGCATCTAACACATGATATGGCTCGATGCGCAGAAAATAAAAGTACATGTATGAATACAAATCAATCGTCGGTATGATGCCTACAGTTTGGGACTAAATAAGGGATCTACCGTTCTAGTGAGCCCGCTTATGTATGCACAAACGAAAAAGGGTTTGATGTTTAACAAATATTGGAACGTGAAAAGAAAGATATATATTTGTTAGGAGACTTTAATATAAATTTACTAAGTTATGGTACTCACACAAAAACAAATGATTTGTTTAGATATGATGTATTCATATTGTATGTACCCTTTAATAGACAAACCAACTCGAGTTTCAATAAATAGAGCTTCCTTGATAGACAATATTTTCACGAATACAATAAAAATGAAAAATCACTCCGGAATTATTTATGATGATCTTTCTGACCATTTTCCAATTTATAGTATTTCAAGTAACTATGCTAATCTTAGTGTGAATACACCCCAAAATAAACAGAACTTACAAAAACGTGTTATTACTGAATCTAATATCTTGTTATTTAAACAAACATTGATTTCAACTGATTGGTCTAGTGTTCATAGTTGTAATGACGCAAATCAATGTTATGATATATTTCTTGCTAAATTTGTTAGTATATACAATAAATGTTTCCCTCTAAAAAAAATTAAGAATAAGAAAAAAAGTAAGATTAAGAACCCATGGATTACAAAAGCTATATTTCAATCTATAAAGCGTAACAATTAATTGTATAAAAAGCAATTGAAAACACCTAGTATTCAAAAATGTAATACAGTACACAAAATATAAAAACGTACTTACAAATATAATACGATGTTCTAAAATAGAATATTATAAAAAATATATTCATTGCAATACAAGGTGATATGAAGAAAACTTGGAGTCAAATAAATGATATTCTTGGTAACAAAAAATATAATGTTCTTCCTAAAAATATGTATTTCGGCGATTTGAAATTAAATTCAAGATGTGATATAGTTAAACACTTTAATTTTTATTTTGTAAATGTGGGAAAAAATCTGTTGAATTCACTCTCAAGCTCGAGTAATTCATTTGTCGATTACTTGTCGCATCAAAACTCATTGTCTTTTTTTGTGAAACCTACATGCTATTTATGAGATTGTTAAAATGTCTTCTTTGATTAAAAATATCTAAGGCTAGTGGATCTGATGATATTTCACCTCGAGTAGTAAAAGAATGTATTCATTACTTTGTACACCCATTATGTGATATTTTTAATAAGTCACTAAGCTCTGGCATTTTTCCTGACAAATTGAAGATAGCAAAAATTATTCCTCTGGTTTAAAAAAGATAACCCAGAAAATATAGTAAATTATAGACCTATTGCACTCCTTCCAATTTTTTCTAAGTTATTAGAAAGGTTAATGTATGACAGACTTTATGATTTTTTGACTAAAAATCATATACTAATTCCTGAACAATTTGGATTCCGTAAAAATCATTCTACCTCTCTAAGCGTAATTAATTGTACTGATAATATATTACAAAATATGGACAAGGGAAATGTTTGCTGTGGAGTTTTTATGGATTTATCAAAGGCGTTTGACACCATCGACCACCATATTCTTCTAAAAAAATTAAAATTGTATGGACTTAGGGGTTTACCCTTACAGTGGTTCCAAAGTTATTTATTAAATAGAAAACAATATGTGGTGGTAGATGGTGTCGAATCCGAATATGCAAATGTAGATATTGGGGTACCACAAGGTTCTGTACTAGGACTCTCCTATTTTTGATTTATATAAATGATGTAATTAATTCCTCTAAATTGTTAACATTTTCACTATTTGCTGACGATACAGTTGTATTGTATTCAAATAAAGATGTATCATTATTAATATCTACTATGAATCAAGAACTAGAGAAGCTTAATGATTGGTTTAAATGTAATAAGTTGTTTTTAAATTTCACT
>JBAMJV010013663.1:0-28116 GCA_037951105.1 Echinarachnius parma | reverse complement strand
TTCTAAAGATGAAAATTATAAAATAAACTAGATATAGTAATGATTTTTTCGAATGGAGGGGTATAACACCCAATAGCATATGACGATTTACTTTGAACTTTAATTTCACAATGTGGATCAAATATATTTTTGCTGAAATACATCAGAAATTATTCCCCTGGATGTCATTAATAAAATATAAAAGAATTGGAGATATGTTATTTTTTGTTTTATTTTTATCACCAATTTTACTTTTTATACAATTCTTAATGTAGTCCCACAAGCAAATCCATGTGTTGGATTCACACCTATCTCAAGAGCTTTTATGACATCATCACTTCATTTGACTATTTTGACCATTAAACTTCATACTCTGCCAGTGAAAATTGCACATATTGGGAGCATATTAAATGTAGAATGTCATGGGCATAATTTGATGAAATAATTTCATGTATTTTCCAATAATTTTCACCGATTTCCCCAACAAATATTTCAGATTTTGAAGGAAAAACAGCTTACTAGTCAAATTAAGTTAAGCTCCAACAGAGCTCCAACAGAGCAACTAGACTTCATTATGTTATGTCAATCAAATGTTCTAATCATTCCCAACAGCTTGGGAAATTTGTAAAGACCATATTCATGGTAACCCTGTGCCACCAGATCCCTTTACCAGTACCTAGCACTCTGTAAATCCCCTGCTTAGTGACACAGTCAGACACAAAAGACTATCTTTGTCCACTCCAGTGGAAGGTTTTCTATTGATATCCAAAATGTTCTAGCCACGAAGTTCTAAGGTAAACAAACTTAATCTGTGTGTGGGACTATGTGTAGAATCTGATAAAAACAATCTTTCTAAGATAAAAATGAAAGTGAAAAATCAATATATCTCCACATTTTTTCATATTTTGTATCAAAACAGGTTGATGTACAATTTAGACTAAATTCATGACCCAAAATCTATTTCGATCCACATGGTAAAATCATAGTTCAAAGCTAACACATCTTGTAGTCTATTGCACTTTTAGACCCTCCTACATGAAAAAATAATACTTTGGTGATAATTAAATGCGCTCTTTCAAATGTTACCACATTCAACAAAAGCTTTCCCAGTGGTAGTCGAGCAAGGGCCACTTGAACTTTGCTAGCCACGCCATTTTGGCCAAAAAATGGAAGATCAGGCATGTGCTGTTGCGCTAAATCCATAAGCGCAGATCAGGCTAAACCTTTGAAATTTGGGCTTTTAAAACCTCAATTACCCTAACTACCAAATTTTAGAGAATTTGAAGAGGGTGCGATGAAATCATTGGGTGATTTGACATGGAATGACCCTGGGTATAGAGCAGCAATTGTGGATACATTGTCTTAGCTGAAGGACAAGGGCAGTGGACAGGGCTCGAAATCGGGATCTCATGATCGGAAAGCGCGCGCTCTACAAATCTTGCCACACCACATCCACAAAAGACACCTATCCGATGGATATAATCATTTTGTTACTATATTTTGGGAAGTGCCCCGTTCCCTCTGTTTTGGGCACCTTGTATAGTTCGATGAAGGGATGATTTTTGCACATTCGTATGTTATTCGTAGTATTCAAATTAGAGGGTAGTTCGATCATAAATGTATGTGGGTGTTACATTCATCCCCATCCGTCTACTGGAAACTGTTAAGACGATTTGTAAGAGGCGGACACTCCCTTTACTAACCCATGGCCCCATAGTAGGTCTCAGTTAAAATCAACCTCTTCCGCGCCTTTTCAGCTCTTGCCTACTAACAATATGTGCGTTTTAATAGCACACCATCGTTACTACTACCCCCTTGAAGTAAGTATAAATCCTATTTCAAAATGTCTGAAGAGTTCTAACTGCGAGGCTGTTTACTGTTTACTGTATTAGTTAAAGTACTTTATTTCAGTTAGACAAACGCATTGTCTATTTCTCTCATTTACCGCGGATGTTTATTGTCCCTAAGCCTTTTTTTTCTTTTTTTTCGATCAAACAATTACCGTCTGTTTGTATAAAGATATGTTTTGATAACAATTGTTTTGAACACAACTTTAGTCTAGTTTCATTTTGTATTCCACTTTGGTTGTTTTTGACTTTTTTTTTTCTCCCATAGTTTGCTAATCCCCCTTTTTTTCTCGGCTTTCTTCTCTGTTCTATCATATGTGTCGTTTTCTCGTTCCTGAAACTAGTGTACTGCTTGTCTGTTCATCACATTGTGCAGCCGAGTCACTCGCTCTGTGACTGATTAGCTTATTCCCATACTTCATCTTCATAGCCCATGTTTGAATGTTCATCCCACGTATTATTTTTACCGATGTCATTTTCTGATTTCCACGTCTTTTTCACTAGACATCCGTAGTTTCTTTTTTAGTATCTTTATGTGTCTGCGCGGGATTATTCATGACACACCCATCGTGAAGCCGCCTTTCTCTTCTCTTTGATTTCATTAACTAGAGCCTGGCCTACATTGTAATGTTTTCTCTAGATCGTATGGTCGTTTCCAAACTCTAACAATTTCTACATTTCAGCTCATTTCTATTCATTTTGCCTGGATTGATGTATCTTCTCTTTTCTCTTAGAGTTTCGCGACTTGTTTCTTTTATCCTTTCCTTTCCCCCGAATTGATGATTCATTTCCAATTCTTTTGATTTCTTTCTTTAGCTCTGCAAGATTCTTTTCTTATTGGCAATTTTCTCGATCTAAGTTTTGGGCTTCTTGTTCCTTTCTCTCATTAATTGTATGAAATGAGACGCGCCGATCGTTTTGGTCTATTCTATCATGTAAATTTCCAATTGTTCATATTCCCCTTTTATTCGAGTTAAGTTTGGTTGGTGAGATTATCAAGCTTATAGTTTAAACTTAATTGTTCCGATATGTTTTTTTACGAATTACTTCAGCATGGATCTGTATCCTTTTTAATAAGCTCCACATTTTTTCCTGGAATTCTCTTCGACTTCTTTTGTCAATTTTCTCAACTGATTTGATCGAGTTGAATACTCTTCGGCCTTCATCTTTTGTTGCTGCTCATATTGTTCAATAACTTGCTATCCTCTCTTTTTTTCTTTTCAGCATATTGACTTTCTAAGTCACAGAGTTGCATCGTTACTGATTGACTTTCTGTCGGGCAACTCTTCGGTCCTGTGCTTCTTTTTCTAGAGTGTCGATGAACACTATCAGTATCACTTTCAGAACAAGATGCCTCTTCTTCTCAGAACGTCTTCCCTACACCCTCTACAAAGATGAGACGTGGCTTCCCAGCCCAACCTACCTCTTTCGATGCGTTGCTGGAGCTCTACTTTGGAATTTGGGTCCGATATACAATTTGCTTTGTACCATGGGTAGTGTGTTTGGTGAGGAACTGCTAGTTTTGAAGAAAGTGCGATGGATGTAAAAGAAGGAAAGTATGTATCAGAATTATATTTATGGTGGAGTTAAAATGATACATTTTAAAATATTTGTTTAGAACACAGCGAATAATGTGGTAAAACGAGTATTATATGAAGAAAGAAATTTGGGATGGAAAATTATTTTCTTTATTATTGCTTAAGTTCAGTGGGAGGAAGGCAAATTTTGTGTGTGATTATGAAATGAAAAAGATGAAGTTTATGTTAAAGATTCCACCTTATTATTTGGAAATGTTGAATGCCTGGAAATAATCCCATCTAGGGGGGCCATTTTGCATCTAGACCGATTGGAATTCACGTTCAAAACTTCAGACTTTTATTCTCTCAAGTCTTCCGCATGTTTTGATATATAATTCACCCCCGGTCGGACATGTAGAACTGATTTTAGAGGTCGATAATTGCTCGACCGTCACAAAAAAAAAAAATGCAATTTTGTACAGGTTTCTATGTAATATATATCCGATGCCATGTAAACTCCAAATAATGTTATAATTGTACATTGATTATAATTTTGATTATTTCTTTGTATAGGTTATTTCATAAACTTCAGAGATAAATTCTTCTAAAAAAAACAAACAAAAAAAACAATAAAAAAATAAAATACATAACAATGAAAACAATGAGGGTAAATCCGGGAATACTAATTTGCATATTTGCATAATTTATGCAAATTAGTGATACATTTTATCACCATAAAAAACATGGATATGATAAATTACATCATTGAAAGTATTTTTACAGAAAACCTGTATTTCCCTTGATTTTAGTTAAAAATCCCAATTCTTCCCCCAAATTCGTCAACAATTTGCCATATTCAAAATTTTAATTGATTATGAACAAAAAAAATAATGGTCCAATTTTGTTTTTCTTTCAAATTCTTATTCTACTTGACCTGTTTTACGTATGTGCCAATTTTCAAGTCAATCGTCCATTCGTTGCCGAGATTTGAGGGGGGCCAAAATGCCCCCCCTCCCCTAATGGACTCAAGACCCCAAAATAACCCAATGGGATAAGGGTTAAGGCATTTTAATGGCTGTATGAATCCAATTATTAATAGGAACATATGTATAACAAAAAATAAGATGTATTTGATAGAAATGTATTAGAACGAGGGATTGTTATGTTGAAACATTTATTTAAAATGGACATGTTAACCCTAAAAAGACTGGGGAGGGGCTGATTTAGCCCCCCCCCCCCCCACCTCTCTATTTTCGCGATTACTTCGCAACGCTTAAATATTTACGGTGCCACTTCACGACTTTTTTTCTTAGAGTCTTGCGCAACTTTTGATACCAAAAATACCAAATTTGCGACAACCGGGTGTACCGTTCTAAAGTTACGTGACATTTTGTAAGTGAGCGTCGGCCCAAAAATCGCTAAATTTTGTGCTTTGTGTACAAATCCTATGGAAATAGACAAAGTCTTCATTATTTTTCATTCTGATCACTGCAATTATTTAATTTTGGGCTATAAATGGTTGAATAATGGTTAATATTTATTCCATCGAAAAAATATATAACAAATATTTTAAAAATGCAAAAATTACGAAAAAAATGCAATTTTCGCATAATTAATTAGCTCTAATTAGCATATTATAATTATAACAAAAAATTTAACTATGCAATATTGTATGGCTCATGGACATCTATCACCATGCCAAATTTGGAGTCGATTGGAGTTTCGATTGCCGAGAAAACTACAAAAAATACAAAAAAATACCAATTTTTGCATAATTAATTAGCTCTAATTAGCATATTCTAATTAATTGTTTTGTTTTAACTACGCAATATTGTAGACCTTATGGACATCTATCACGATGCCAAATTTGGAGTCGATTGGAGTTTCGGTTGCCGAGATCTTAGGGGGGGGGGGGGGGGGGCCCTTTTAGCCCCACCCCCCCTCCCCAGTTTTTTTAAGGTTCAAAATAGCCCAGTCTTTTTAGGGTTAAACCCGTTGCATACTTTTTGAACCTTGGTATGAGAAGTGAGAACTTACTTACAATAATTCAAGTTTCAAGTTTCCAATTTATTTTTCCATATGCAGATGAAAACAACAATACAAAGTATACTTATTGCGTAAAATGACAATAAAACAAAATAACATTTAGAAGATCTAACATAAGTGAGGGATAGAAGGAAATAAGTATGAGTGTATTTTTTATCTAGCGTATGGAAGGTATCGTGGCAGGAAATCATTGAATTATAAATTGCCGATACCTAAACATATTATGAAATATAAATATAATATAAGAATAAAGCAACCATAAAACAACATCACCATCAACAACAAACATGCCTATGCAAAATATTTATATTACATAATGCATGATCACGATTGTTTGAAAAGGTTTAAATAAATATACGGTGTTGTAATTCCAAAATTAAGTGTTTGTTCATGTTTCGCTGAAATTGTTTCAATTAATACATGATTTTAAGTTACAAGGTAACTTATTCCATGTAATAGGACCATTATAAATCAAATTTATTTGCGACTAAGGAGGTTCGAACTTTAGGAATATGAAAATCGTCATTACTACGAGTAGAATATGAATGGATATTTGCATTTAAAGGGAAAATGAGTTGTTAATAACTTTTGCTTACACATATAAACCCCTCAAAAAAAGTTCGGAACTCAAGTTTCATCGATCATATCTCTCGTATTTTTTAATAAGAATACTCGAAATTGGTGTCACAATAAAGCCTCATTATATACCTTTCAAAGGATGCATTATGTGTAGTGATTATGCAATTGGGGCGATTGCAGTAGCCCAGAGAATAGGGGGAGGCAGGAAGTGAAATCTCGCAAAATGGCCCCACTGCATTCAATTTACGAGTGCAAGACTGTGTTGACCAGTTTTCTAAAGGTTAACATTCTATTGAATGCTGCCACCCTTTCCATTCATCAAATTGTTGAATTTGATACCATTTTAATGGAATTTATCTCTTCCTTACGATGGCATATTAATCGTAAGGATTATGCAAAATGGGGTGTGTGCAGCGAACCGGAATATGGAGATGGGTCGAGTGTGAAATCAGACAAAAAGATATGGAGTTGACAACAAATCAAAGCGTTGCATTTTTTTCGAGCTTTTGGGAGGATTTTTTAGCATTTCAAATAAAATATTCATGATTTAAATTGATATCAACGGAAAGCCCAACAACTCTTCTGTATGACAATGTGACATTTATAATGATTTTTGTAAAGGGCGGCTGCAGGGAGATGAATGTGGGGGAGCCTCAAAAAGTGACCCATTTCAAAACGCTCTGATTTGGTGTCGGTATCTGTATACCATTGTGTAGAGGATGTAAGCGACTTGAATGAGTTGGCCATGAATGAGAGGAATTCAATTGAAAACGCATGAATAGTGCCTTGAAATCAGAGCGTTTCAAAATGGGTCACTCTTCTGAGGCTCCTTCCCATTCATCTCCCTGCAGCCGCCCTTTACAAAAATCATTATAAATTTCACATTTTCATACAGAAGAGTTGTTGGGCTTTCCGTTGATATCATATTTGATCATGAATATTAAATTTGAAATGCTAAACATCCCTCCCAAAAGCTCGAAAAAAATGCAACGCTCTGATTATTTAGTCACTCCATATCTTTTTGTCTGATTTCACACTCGACCCATCTCCATATTCCGGTTCGCTGCACACACTCCATTTGCATAATCCTTACGATTAATATGCCATCGTAATGAAGAGATAATTTCCATTAATATGGTATCCAATTCAACAATTTTGATGAATGGAAAGGGTGGCAGTATTCAATAGAATGTTAACCTTTAGAAAACTGATCAACACAGTCATGCACTCGTAAATTGAATGCATTAGGGCCATTTTGCGAGATTTCACTTCCTGCCTCCCCCTATTCTCTGGGCTACTGCAATCGCCCCAATTGCATAATCACTACACATAATGCACCGTTTGAAAGGTATATAATGAGGCTTTATTGTGACACCGATTTCGAGTATTCTTATTAAAAAATACGAGAGATATGATCGATCAAACTTGAGTTTCCGAACTTTTTTTGAGGGGTTTATATACATAAATACACATGTTTGCAGGTTATGAATATCGTACACTGTCAAAGTATTACATTTAGCAAATAGTGGAGGGGAATGTGACATAAACTGTGAGTGAGTAATCGTCCTAATAACTTTGTTTTGCAAAACATAGATGCGATTGCTATATAATAGTGCCATGACTCGACCTTTGATATTCACATTGCTTTAGTACCTCGCCATTATTTAAACCTTAAGGACTTTTATACAATATTATAATTTAATTATTGATTGTACCTTCTATTTAATGCTAGGTTTACACTATGACCCCGGCGGCCACGGCAGCCCCGTTTGCCCAAAACGTAATGCGCCGTGAGATTTTGACAAATTGTTCCTCTGTATTCAAGTTTTGTTAGGTCTTGCCAAGTTTTCTCACGGTCTATCACGGTCTACCACGGTATCCGTGACGGGCCGTGGGGGGAAGAGCCCCATCCCTTCACGGATGGTGCGCTTACACCATGTTCCCGGCGGCCACGGCAGCCCCGTTTCAAGCCACCGTGGACAAAACGGGATGGACGTGAGACAACGCGGGGGGACGGAGTGGGCAAACGTGACTGCCGTGTATGCCGTGCAAGATTTTTAAACTGTCAACAGATTTGCCACGGCAGTCACGGTGCGGATTAGTACCCTAGCAGGCCATTGTAAAACGGGGTGAACGCAACAAAACGTGACAGCTACGTAATGGGCCGTAACAAAACTTGGAGGCTGTCCGTAGTAGGACGGGAAAGGACCGTGAGATGTCGGGGAATATTTTCCCGTCCTACTACGGACATCCTGAATGTTTTGTTACGGCCTGTCACGTTTTGTTGCGTTCACCGCGTTTTACTACGGTCTGCTAGGTTGCCGTGGCAAATTTGTTGACAGTTTGAAAATCTGGACCGACATACACGGCAGTCACGTTTGCCCATTCCGTCCCCCCGCGTTGCCTCACGTCCATCCCGTGTTGTCCACGGTAGTCTGAAACGGGGCTGCCGTGGCCGCCAGGGTCATAGTGCAAACCTAGCATAATAGACTTTGTAAACGAAATATTGTTTTCCAGTATTTATTTAAATACCAGATTTATTCTCAACTGCCAATTGAAATGAATTATATACTAGTACAATTACTCGACCTTTGATACTCACATTGTTTTAGTATATCGCCACTATTTTAAACTTTTAAGGACTATAATACAATATCCAAATCTTGTTTTAAATTGTACTTTTTATTGTTTTAGTACCTCGCCATTATTTAAACTTTAAGGACTATGATTATTCAAATTAATTTTTTTATTGTACCTTTTATTTAATAGATTCTGTAAACGAAATATTAACTTCCAGTATATATTTAAATACCAGATTTATTCTCAACTGCCAATTTAAATGATTTATATAATAGTACAATTACTCGACATTTGATACTCACATTGTTTTAGTATATCGCCACTATTTTAAACTTTTAAGGACTCATAATACAATATCCAAATTTTGTTTTAAATTGTACTTTTTATTTAATGAATTCATAAATAACTTTTTCATTACTCTATTAATTTTGTTGCAATATTCAATAATCGTGATATGCTATTTAACATAAATATTAACTCCAAGTAATTACTCAAATGCCAGATTCATTATCCACTTTAAATGATTTTATAGTAGTACCATGACTTTTTATCATTTTATGCTAACGTTTCCGATTATTTCAGTGTAATGGAAGAATTATTTGTTTTTATAAAATGTACTTTATTGTTATTATGTATATGTATTTTGTAATGGTATCTTATGTTTTATATGATTTATTTGATTGTAAAATTGTATACAATTTAGTGTTTGGGCTACGATGTGCAGTTATATGAATAAAACCATTTATCTATCTATCTATATATCTATAATATAAACTTACATCTTGTGGAGAAACAAATACAGCTTTAAGGATGTACCATCAAGAAAGATATATGATTATTTCATTAGAGAATTTCAAAAGTCATATATTTGATTTACAGATGATGGATGGACAAATCAGTATAGTAATTATAAAGATAAAGAAATTAGTGAATCTTTTTTTAGACCAAGAATAAGAACTGTAAACGAGAAAGGGAAACAAATTCACACATATTTTTATTTTGTTTAAAAGTAAAATTGGTATGGCAACGTTTTGAGTTAGATTAAATAAAGGAATTCAATATGCGAGATATATTTGTTGGATCGTCAGGTAATTCAAATAGAATACAAAATTGTAACATTATAATTGTTATGGTAAAATTATATGTTATTTATATTTATAAAAGAGGGTATACTAACAACCATTGATAACATACAGAAACTGTCATTAAATTATAAGGATCAAGAAAAGAAAATAGCAATTAAAATGGGGAAAGTAGGGGTACACTTGCACAAATGGGAAACAGTAACATTAGAATAACATTTTATTTGTAAGGCAGTATCGAATAAATCCTTTATATCCGATGTTTCTCCCGTGAGCTTGTAACATTTAAAAGTATTCATATAATAATTATGAATTTGTAAACATTATTTCCAAAGGAATGTGAGAAGATTTCCGGGGCAGGTGGGAGAGGGTAGGTGAGGTGCAGGGGGTGGGGTGGGTGGGGGAGGGGGGTATTGGTAGAGGGTGGTTTTTTGTTTTTGTTTTGTTTTTGTTTTTTTTTATCTTAGCTTAAAAGCCTCCAATTTTCATTATTAGTACGTAGTTCGTAATTATTTCATGTAAATTGTTATATATGTAATGTTCTTTCTGTAATAGAACATCCGTTTATATGATGCATAATTGTGTTCACGAAATTGTTATTGAAGTTTTCTTTGTTCTGTTTTTTGGAGGAATAAAACATGACAAAAAATGTGGGTGTAAAAGTGTATTTTGTGTCGTGGTGTGTGGTTATATAATTGCCTTTTCTTGGTGTATGATTAGGTCCATTTATACAGAAATCATATTGTTGTGTAGACAAAAAAACGTAGCAATTGCTGATGAACAATTGATTCAAACACAAGCAAAAGTTCAATTGCTTAAATTCGTATGCACAATCTTTTGCGTTTGCTTTTACCTTTTGCTTGCACGACCCAAGCAATTGCTTACACGTTTCACAAAATAATTGTTCTGGGTGTGCGGACATCGCTCGATAGTACAAAGGAGGGGTTCGTAACTAAAAGTGTATCCAAGTGTCTTGATCCATTTTACATTGCCATGCTCTTGCAGTCTCTAACCTGGTATCATTTATTTTCCCGCAAAATAATTCCAAATATGAAAATGGTATAAAAAGAAACAGCAAAAGTATATAATATATTCAGATACCCTATCACAACAAAATGATAATCATATTAGTAGTAAGTAATGCAGTAAGATGGGTCAGTATACTTTTAATTTATGCTAGATTGAATACAAATTAGGAAATCGCAACATTACTGCTAGAATCAGGAGCTCTAATTCATGAAAACTTAAATTTAATGAGCATGAACATGATCCTAAAACGCGAATTTCCCGAGTAAGCAAGAGCTCAAGCTTGACAACACGCAAGCAATTACTTATCGTAACAAATAAAAGGTTCGTTTTATGTATACGGTTTTACGAAATTGCTTGTTTGGTAAGCAATTGCTTGTGCTTGCAAGCAAAAGCTTTTGCTTGTAAGCAATTGCTCATTTGTATGCATACCGATTTAAGCTAAAGGCTAGCACAAGCAATTGCTACATGTTATGCATACGGCACGTTGCATGTAGTATGGTGTCTGATAATTGACTTCACAAAATGTATGTGTGTGTGTGTGTTTGCGTGCGTGCGTATGTGTGTGTGCGCTAGTGTTTATGTGCGTGCGTGTGGGTCGAACAAACTAAAAGCATAATAATCAGACAAATTGCCCATCTTCAGCCAAAAATTAAAATGCATTTACGTCCAAGATCAATTCCCATATTCCCTACCTTTGTTCTTCATCACGGTGTCCCGAATGTCGTCCAGATCACTGGAGCTGAATCTCTCAGGCAAATGTCTGGAATGTTACGCATAAATGAAAGGTGCATTAACGTAGAATGTGATCATGAACATAAACATAAACATATATATATAATTTATATAAATTAATATTAATATTTCAAATACCAGCCAAAGGACCATCCCTTATGAAATAATTAGTCCCTTGCTCAAGGGATACACTCATGTATTAATATTTGACTATGAAATATACACATTTCTGTTAGTGTACAAATTGTGTGCTGTACATTACAGTACAGGCGCGCCGGAAGCAGTTTTGGATTGGGGGGGGGGGGGGGGCAAAACCCAAAGGGGGCTCACGATTTATGTGTTTAGGGGCTCATGCCAACCACACTCACAGGGTTGCCCCCCTCCTACGGTCTAGGGAGCTTTTGAATTTTGGGACTTGAATTTGTGAAATTTGGTGCATAAAAACATTATCCAGCAACATAGATTACAGCCAAAAATGAGTCCCGAGGGAGCGAAGCGACCGAGAGCTGTGGCAGAGCCAGAGGGGGAGGGTTTGGGAGGGGGTATCTCCCTCCCACGGGGAAGATTTTGCATTTATATACTTGAAATGGTGCAATCTGGTGCATAAAAACATAAACCATATGCCACATTTGTATGATCCAACATCATAGCTTACAGCCAAAAATGAGTCCCAAGGGAGCGAAGCGACCGAGGGCTGGGGCAGAGCCAGAGGGGGAGGGTTTGGGAGGGGGTATCCCCCTCCCACGGGGAAGATTTTGCATTTATATACTTGAAATGGTCCAATCGGGTGCATACAAACATAAACCATATGCCACATTATGTATGATCCAACAACATAGCTTACAGCCAAAAATGAGTCCCGAGGGGGAGGGTTTGGGAGGGGTAATCCCATCCCACGGGGAAGATTTTGCATGGTGCAATCTGGTGCATAAAACTTAAACCATATGCCACATTATGTATGATCCAACAACATAGCTTACAGCCAAAAATGAGTCCCGAGGGAGCGAAGCGACCGAGGGCTGGGGCAGAGCCAGAGGGGAAGGGTTTTGGGAGGGGGTATCCCTCTCCCACGGGGAAAATTTTGCATTTATTTACTTGTAGTGGTGCGATTTGGTGCACATCACACAAACAGCAGGGCAATAATAGCCTACACAGGAACTACGTGGACCGGTACAGAAAACCCACCTCAGACGTAGGCCTACCTACCATACGCAAGTTACACAACAAACTGAGATAATTTGTTTGCGCGCGAAGCGCACAGCGAAAACTTTAAATGGATGTATAAATCAGGTTTTAAACGTTAGAATTAACAAGTATTGGCCGATACATTTAATATTTTCTATCCTTTTTCTTTCTTTCTTTCTTTCTTTCTTTTTTTTTTTTTTGAGGGGGGGGGGGGCTTTTTTGGGGGGCAAAAACGCGTTTTGCCCCCCACTTTTTGGATTGGGGGGGGGGGGGGGGCGGCCGCCCCCCCTGCCCCCCCCCCCCCCCACTTCCGGCGCCTATGTTACAGTACATACTTTGGTCAACTCGTCCTTACGATGATCTCTAAAATATAACAATGTTTTGCTTGATTTATTCATTAACGTAAACCCCTTTTTTCTTTTGTTCATACATAAACACAATTCCCTCGGTTGCAACGGTTATGATTTGTCAGACAACTTATGTGTGTAACATGGGCATTTCCTTCTCTTTTTTTTCACTGTATCGATATAATGACTGCTGAGTGTTAGAGTTGTACTTACTTTTTCATAGAATGGGCGAACAAATCCACAAAATTAACAAGAATATGTCACTTTGAAAATAAGTTAATGCCTCATTTAGGCTTTTATTTTGTATTAGTAACCTAATCCTCTTTTCTCCCTAGCATAAATTGTTGGACAGCCTATTTGAATTTCATAGACTTTCCTCTTCTTTTTTCTTTGATATATTGGTATGAAGAGTAGATACAAAGCCACTTGAAGAGTTGGCGTCCATATATTATGTAACCTGTATTATGGAGGTTCTGATATAGCGAACGTTCCGTCGTTTGGCGATCGCGGTGCATCATTAATTTTACCCCTAGTCATTGAATACATACTGCAATTAATCCAACATACAGAGTGCACATTTCCACTCACATGTGAGTCTCCCAGCTTGACACCTTGTATGCTAATACAGTGCTATATGAATCGCGTTCCATCCTTCCGGGCACTCTCTGGTTCCGAACTCGGGACCTCATGTTTGGAAGGCATGTGCCTTCCAACCTTTCACCCCAAGTCCACGAATCTAATATATATTATGTTATTTTCCAATCATAGCTATTTATTACAAGCACAGCAAAATATTCATAATCTTTTTCAGGCCCTTGGATCTATTTGCAAGTCTTGCTGTAATTAGCAAAAATGCAAAGTGATATTCAGAAACTCACTGCACTCACTTTGTACACCGTTTCGGAGATTCAGTGGAAAATTGTATATCTGAACATCTACGAATACAACTAAGTATGAGGGTATCGCTAGAATTCCAATTGAATTTGAGGATTTGGATAATGTCCCTTTAAGAACTCATATTCTTATGTATTTTACTGTTCTTAATTTGTTATGTGTTTTATTGTTTCATTTTTTCACGTTTATATCATTTTAAAACTTTTAAAAATACCACTGAATGCCATTTAAAAAACTATAACAAAAAACAAATTGTGTAACGTTTGAAATATTTTGAACAATTCAGTGCGTTTGTGCATGTATATAACTGAGCGTGCAATTTCAATAGAAAAGCAATTGGCAACAATAGTCTCATTTGACTGATTGTCACCAAACAACAACAACAAGACCTTGTATAACACGTGACTTAAAATGACACGTGACACATTAACCGAATTATGCAGTCCAATTGTGAAAATAGCAGAGACAAACAATCATGAACCACACAGATTCGACTTCCAGTAGCTAGATCGCGAGGTTGTCCACCCAGGTTGTGATCTTAGAAGGTCCTAGAAGATTTTTCTGGTGAACAACCTTTCATATCATTCCATGTTTGATATTTTTAAAAAGGGGGTGTTTGCTCCCTGGATAAAATGCTACATCATTGACGTGCAACTCGGCATGGCCTAAGTTCACACCCATGTACATGAAAATACACGCATTTCTCAATTTCGTTGCTAAAAATTAATTTCTCTCTGCTTGTTTTCACGAATTTATAGATGAATTTCGATGGGTCAACCACTTTAACAACATTTAATTGATGTATTGGACGTATACTTAAAAGCAAGACCTTTGTCTTATCTACATTAAGTCGTAACATATTTTGTTCATACCATTTTAAATGAGATATAAATCAGCATGAAAATGTTTCACCAAGTTATCAATATCTTTATCTGCATAACAAACAACTACATCATCTGCGAACATAATTACCTGAACATAATTGTACCGATTGTGACAAGTCATTTATAAATAAAAGAAACAATATGGGTCCAAGAACACTCCCTTGAGGTACGCCATAAAGTAAATGTTCAGATTTAGATAACATACCATGACAATAAACTATTTGACTCCTATCATTTATGTAACTAGTAAACCATTTCAATGCATTGCCTTTGATACCACAATATTCAAATTTTGTTAACAACAATTCATGATTAATGGAATCAAAACATTTAGATTATCAAGAAAGCAAGCCGCAACCATTTCATTTTCATTGAATGACTCGAGCCAATCATCAATGGCTCAATGTATACATGTATTAGTTGAGTGATTGGGTAAAAATGCAGATTGATCTATCGAAATTAAAGATGAATTCCAGTTTTGGGAAAGAAGCCGAATACATCTATATTGATCATTATTATTGAATAAGTATTGAAATAGGGCTTGTGTGGTAAAATCGGAACCTAAGCATCGTTACATACAGAAACATCGGAAGAAATCCAATATCCGCCTGTGAAATTTATAAATCCACCGCCAGTTCGGACCATGTCCACGCCTCTAGCGCTGGGGAAGATATCGACAAGCTGGGGACAAGCCCGCGTATAGCGAACACCTCGTGTACTCGCACGTGGTCATTGTACGTAGCGTATGGGCGATTCCGAGTTGGCGATCTCTATCTGCAGACGATCAAGTTATAATTTTGCAAATATATTAATTAGTAGGCGGTTTCTTAGCCAAATTTGGATAATCATATATTAGTACAATTATATTCTTTCACATTATTGGTAATAAGAGCTTCCATTTTATTTTTTTGAGAGGGAGGCGCTTCCAAAACTGGCCTTTACCTTTAATTCATTATTATGAAGGTAACTTTTCATATTTACTTTTCAAAAATTGTCACAGAATTGACTAATCTGCTAGCAAAAGTGATGAAATTGCTACCTGTTTCTTCGCCCTCTCCGTACATGTATAATTTGTCTATTTTGTGACATTTCTTCGCGCAGCTACTTTAACTTCTGTGGAATGCAGTTATCATATATGGGTAGAGGACAGCAGAGCACTCTATTCAATAGGCATGCTACAAAACAATGTGCTTTGCATGTACAGCATTGGACCTCACTTCACTACCAGCTACCAAGCAGTGCACAACTCCCACATGTACTACTCTAAAGGTAACTAAAAGCACATGGTCTCAATATACACCAAACACTTCAATCGTAATTGAATCTTTTGAACGAAATGGACATCCAAAAAAAAAAAAAAAATCTGTCCCGGGCTTTTATAACCACTAGAGTTCAAAAATAAATTTTGAGGATTTGGACAATGCTATTAAGTCCCTTAACATAATCTAATAGTTTGCGGCTACAGTATAATTACATTAAAAAAATAATACTAGTAGTTTTAACGCAACCATGAGGTGGAGAAAGATATATATGGCAATGTTGGTTTAATTTGTGTTCACAGTCGTTAACACAATAGGGTACCCCCTAGACACCTAACAGTTTCAAATACAATTCTATCAACAAGTGTGAATGTGATGTTTGGTGAAAAAACAAGTTATTAAACCCCGAACCTGCTAGTGGGATCCACGCCCAGTGCCACACTAAGCGCACATACAATACAGTCACCTATGTATACAATGCCACCCACACAATATGCCTATAATGGCATGGTCAAGTATACTCTATTGTGTGTGCGTGCTCAGCAATGGCATCCAAGCAGAAATTTCATCGCAAGAGATTGGCATGTTCGGAGTTAATAGAGAGATCATCAATAACTATTTAAATTCTACTTTGGAATATTTTCGAAAATGTGTAGGCATTATGAATAGTTTCCTAAAATATCGAATAAATGCTGGGGCCTAACCTTAATTAAAATGTCTTCATGGATATTTCAGTTGTTTCTTAAAGGGATAGTTGAGTTTTGGTAGAGAGGGCGCTAGACTACTTTTTTTGTGTGAGGTAATGAAAAACTGAGTGTAAAATTTGAAAGAGAATAATATTTAAATAATAAAATCATCTTTGTTTGATCAAAATCGGTTCAGAGACGGCTGAAATATCCATAAATATAACTATTTGTAATAAACCTGGGGCCCAGGTTTATTAGAGAATTTTGAACCAGCCGTTAAAAATTCAAAAAAATGCTTCCTCTTTTCAAAAAGTTACAAAATAGGTATTTAAATAGTTGTTGGTTATTTATCTATGTAATCACTATTTCAACAAAGCATCACATGCACAATATTTTATTCAAAATGGTTGAAACCGATGAGTGTTTAGAGAACGCCCTCTTACGTTTTAACGGCTCTTTTTGAATGATAACATGATCTTTACTACGTCATTTGTAATTTTGTGTTCCTTTCTAGTTGTAACTATTAGTTTGTAATGTAATGATGCAGGTTTTGGTTACTAAAATTCATTTTCACCAAAACTGTACTCTCCTTACCAGAAGTCAACTATCCCTTTAACCGACATTAATCAAGCAAAAGTATTTATGTCTTAAAAATCATTTGCTTCTTCAAATATAAAAAATACACTTTTTGTTATTACCTCAGAAATACCTACTTAAACATGCTGAAGCGCCCTGTTGACCCTAAATATACTATTCCTTTAAACTTTTGTCAATGAGATTTCATCTTCAGGAACGTTATGTGTAGGAAATTTCAGAATTATACATACCGGTAAAAGAAAACAGCACAGTTCCATGGATTTTCTGATTTGGCGTTGTTTCCATCTGGTGAGTAGACATCCCATCCAGCTATAACAAATAAGAATATTAAAGAACATTACAACTTAGAGTATAGAGTACAAATTAGTAATCCGTCGACTTGATGTGTGCAAAATAAAGACAAAATATAAGCGTAGGATTATACACATATAGTGCATTAAAGGTTAAGTTCTTCCCGTACCAATGTTGGCACATTAGGCGGCGCCTATCTCCGATTAATTTGCCCTAGGCCACACATCTACTAAATGTAGCGATAGCTACAGAAGGGGGCCAGTCCTCTGGTACCTTGTGTGATTAACTTTCCCTTTTCCATTCTATAAATGTCGAGCGCCTGGCTAGAAGGCAGAAGGTACCATTTTCAAAGTCTTTGGTATGACCCGGTCTGGGTTCGAAATCGGGACCTCCCGTGCATGAGGCGGACACTCTAACCGCTAAGCAACCATGCTCGGTTATTATACATCGATACCTGTACATTTATTTTAATCAACTTTATAGCCGCCAATAGACGTGGGAATCTCCAAAACGGAAGGTCTGCAACGAGATTTCCAATATGTTCAAAGATATTAGCAAATATCAATATAACAAGATAATAATCATAATAAGAAATGTAAACAAACAGGCAAATTGGAAAAGGGACCCTACAGATGAAGCAACTATTGCCAGTAGGGTGTAAAGGACCTTCTGTATATATACTCCGCAAAAAAAGAAACTGGACACTTGTATGAGACCAAATATTTCGTATTCATTAACGATAAAATATACGATATTGTGTATCAAATTAAAGATAAAATTACCCTCTTCAATATTCGCATGAAATCCAGATGAAATCATTCATGCATGACTTATCACGGTCAATTAACCACACCAAGGTCTGTTTTCAAAAAAAGCAAAAATGGAACATCCACTCAACCATATAAATGTTGATAAGCATAATCTAAAACGCTATATTCATGAGATGGCATAATTTTTCATTACAAATGTGACCTTTTCTATCTTCATCTCAATAAAGAGTATGAATGAAGACAAATTGTGAACGTTATAGGCGTTATTTTCATCCAAAAGTAACAAAATAGAGAATTCCATGGCAAAGCTTTATTAGTCAAAACCACAGTATGTGCTCTTATTTCAGCATGAAAATGGTATAAATTCTTCTCAAGAATTATACCGTAGTTCAAAGATCTCCAAAACATGAAGTCACCCTTGGTCAAACAGTAATTGGGCAGTCTTTAACATGATATTTCTCTAGGTAAATATGGTTACGATTGCAGGGGACACATGAAATAGACAAGCTTCATGCCTCTAATACAGACCATTATGATAATGCTCTCATAGCCTGGCCCTGTTTTATTGACAAATTTGTATTTCCAGAGTTTGTTCATAACAATAAAGTTGAATAATGTCATAATTTACTTGCCCCGCTCATCTTTTTTTAAGTGAAACGCTTACTATCATTTCAGTCGAATGGTGTGGTCCTCCATTGTTTTGCTATTTTTGAAAACAGACCTTGCTATTGTTAATTGACCATGGCATTTCATGCATGAACGATTACACCTTTAAGTTATACCCTGCATGTATAGGACTAAAATCCCTTTAATTTGATATATGATTATGTACACTTTATGGTACATTAGTATGAAATAATTCAACTTATACAAGTGTCCAGTTTCTTTTTTGGCGGAGTAGATAGATAAATATACATTTTAAAAAGGTTACTATCAACTATGATTGAATAAACATTCTATAGTCAGTATTTATGATAGTGGACATTCCCCAACAACTTATCTATATATGACTCATATAAAATCTTTTCAAAACATTATTAAAGGTATATATTTGGAAGCAATGCACAATAGACCATAAGACGTATGTGACTTTATAAATACTTTTTAAAACTTATCTCAAAAATATCTCAAATATCTCCAAAAGCATTCTATTCCTATCTCTGAAACGGGCTTCACGTTTTACCCTGCTCTGTTCTCATCTTAACCATAAAAAAGACTGGGGGCTGATTTAGCCCCCCCCCTCCTCTATTTTCGCGATTACTTCGCAATGCTTAAATATTTTACGGTGGCACTTCATGACTTTTTTCCTTAGAGTCTTGCGCACACCGGGTCAACGAGTTATGTAACATTTTGCGATCGCGTGTCACTGAAAAAAAAAATCAATTCTTACATATATAACATACAGAGTTTTTAGATGCACCTTTTATCATGCAGTTTTACATGGTGAATACAACTTATTGCATTCTCATTTGCATAAAACAATACAATATTTAAAGAATGGTACAAAGAAAAACAAAGAAAAACAAAGAAAAAGATAAAAACAAAGAAAACTTAGAAAACGGTAAAAACTAAATCAATTTTGTGATATCTTATACTCCGCAAAAAAAGAAACTGGACACTTGTATAAGTTGAAATATTTCATATTAATGTACGATAAAGTGTACATGATCATATATCAAATTAAAGGGAATTTAGTCCTCTACATGCAGGGTATAACCTAAAGGTGTAATCGTTCATGCATGAAAAGCCATGGTCAATTAACACTAGCAAGGTCTGTTTTCAAAAATAGCAAAAAAATGGAGGACCACACCATTCGACTGAAATGATAGTAAGCGTTTTACTTAAAACAAGATGAGCGGGGCAAGTAAATTATGACATTATTCAATTTTATTGTTATGAACAAACTCTGGAAATACAAATTTGTCAATAAAAAAGGGCCAGGTTATGAGAGCATTATCATACTGGTCTGTATTACAGGCATGAAGCTTGTCTATTTCATGTGTCCCCTGCAATTTTAACCATAATTACCTAGATAAATGTCATGTTAAAGACTGCCCAAATGTTTGACCACGGGTGACTTCAGGTTTTGAAGATCTTTGGACTACGGTATAATTCTTGAGAAGAATTTATACCATTTTCATGCTGAAATAAGGGCACAAACTGTGGTTTTGACTAATAAAGCTTTGCCATGGAATTCCCCATTTTGTTACTTTTGGATGAAAATAACACCTATAACGTTCACAATTTGTCTTCATTTATACTCTTTATTGAGATGAAGATAGAAAAGATCACATTTGTAATGAAAAATTATGCCATCTCATGAAAATAGCGTTTTAGATTATGCTTATCAACATTTATATGGTTGAGTGGATGTTCCATTTTTGCTATTTTTGAAAACAGACCTTGGTGTGGTTAATTGACCGTGACAAGTCATGCATGAAAGAGTTCATCTGGACTTCATGCGAATATTGAAGAGGGTAATTCTATCTTTAATTTGATATACAATATCATGATACAATATCATATCATTTTATCGTTAATGAATACGAAATATTTGGTCTCATACAAGTGTCCATTTTCTTTTTTGCGGAGTATATATTGTACCAGGAACACAGTTTCATAAGAATCACCATATATAAAGAAAAAACAAATACATATATATTTCTTTGCATAATTAATTAGCTCTAATTAGCATATTCTAATATGAAAACAATTTTCAACTATGCAGTATTGTAGATCTCATCGACATCTATCACCATGCCAAATTTGGAGTCGATCGGAGTTTCGGTTGCCGAGATCTTACGGGGGGTGGGGCCCTTTTAGCCCCCCCCCCCCCACACACCAGTTTTTTAAAAGTTCGAAATAGCTTTTTGTCTTGTACTATAAGAATACTAATCATTATTACTTGTATTGCATAGAGCAGAAATATGGACGCTCAAAGAAGAAGAGAACGTTATGAATGATTCATTTGTTGATGTTCCAAAGGGCCTGAATGAAAAGGCCCTTGACAAAAATTGTAATCCGGTTGAGAATATTGCTTGTCCTCCTTGTGTGTTTTCAGAAGAGAATGTTATGAATGATTAATTTGTTGATGTTCCAAAGCGCCTGAATGAAAAGGCCTTTGACAAAAATTGTAATCCGGTTGAGATTATTGCTTGTCCTCCTTGTGTGTTTTCATTTGTTCAAGTTACTGAATCACAAATAGTTAAATGTTTTGATTCTATTCCTAGAAACAAGGCTCCTGGTTTAGATAATCTGCCAACTAGTATATTAAAAGATTCTTTGCACAATTATATTAAACCTTTATGTCATGTTTTGAATTTATCTCTAGCTCAGGGTAAGATACCAGATGCATGGAAGCTAGCACGTGTTTCACCTATTTATAAAGGTGGAGATCTGACAGATCCACTAAATTACAGACCAATTTCTGTCCTCCCAGTCTTGTCGAAAGTGTTGAAAAAGCTGGTTTTTAACCAGTTATACAAATATTTTAATGATAATAATTTGTTAACTGATGGCCAATTCGGGTTTCGTCCGAATTTTTCAACTTGCCTTGCCCTATTGACAATTACAGAAAATATTCGAAAATACTTGGATGAAGGACATGCAGCTGGTATAGTTACACTGGACTTGAAAAAGGCATTTGATTTGATACCACACCCAGTTATAATTCAGAAATTACAAAAATATGGCGTTGATTCTGACAGTTTAACCTGGTTTAAAGACTAGTATCTAACTCTACGGAAACAAGTAACGGTTATAAATGGTAATCTGTCAGAACCTCGTCAAGTGACCTGCGGTGTACCTCAAGGCAGCATTATCGGTCCGCTCTTGTTCATTATTACTATAAATGATATTGCTCAGGTCGTTCGACATTGCAAAGTCTCGCTATACGCAGACGACACATGTCTTTATTTTGCCTCGGCAGATCCTCGTGAACTTGAAAAATGTTTGAATGAAGATTTAAGTGCCATTTCAAATTGGCTCAAATGTAATGGTTTGTTATTGAATGAAAAGAAATGCAAATTTATGATTGTTTCTCCCATGCGTAAAAAACACTTGTTTAATATTCAGGTTCGAATTAATAGTTATATAGCTTATCAAACAAACAGATTCATGTAAATACCTGGGTGTTATTTTGAATAATACATTGACTTGGACTAATCAAGTGGAAAATGTTAAAAGTAAACTTGCATCCGCTTTGTACTGTTTAAAAAGAATAAGGCCATTTATTTCACAGGAGACTGCCCTCTTTTTATATAAAGGTCTTATCCAACCACACCTAGATTATTGTTCCATTATTTGGAGAAACACTGGAAAGACATTATTACGTCAGATAAGTGTCATGCAGAAGCGAGCTCTCCGCTCTGTTCTGCTGGTCGATAACCGCCTCAGTAGTCAAGAAGTATACAGACTAACAAATGTTAAACCGGCAGACTTACGATGGAAAAAACATGCTGTCGTGTTTATATTTAAATTGATTCATGAAATGTTACCCAGGTTTTTATGTGATAAAATAATATTTAAAGAAGACTCACATAATCTTCGTAATTCCCGTAGAATTGTTAAGTTATGTAAACCCAAAACTAATTATATGAAGAATGGATGTCTCTACTCAAGTGCTCAGTTGTTTAATAGTTTACCCGAACATGTAAGATTATTGGATAATTTAATAGCTTTTAAAAATTAAATCGATAATATTTTTGTTTAGTTGAGCAAGTACCTTTGTATGTTTGACTGTTGATTTAAGTACAATTTCACATTTATACTGTTTATTTGCAATTTACAATATGTTGATAGTTACCGTTTAATTATAATTATTTGTTTTGTTTAGCTCTGTTATAGTTTGTTGTTTTTGTGTAGTTGTAGTTTTGGTGTTATTGAATTGTTTACATTATTTGTATTACCTTGTATCACGGCCTCTCTGAAAAACAGCCTATTTGGCTGATCGAGGGCTTTTTACCGTGTTTAAATAAAATAAAACAAACAAACAAGCATAACAACATACTTTTTACATTTGAGATGGTATTTCTCAGAAAAGTCCTCGGAATAACAAGAATGGACGAATCAAGCATAGGCTAGACATGTACGTATGCCATTAATGACCTATGATAAAAGACCTAGGCAGAAAGAGATATTGAAAGTGTTTACCAGTTGTCTTAATGAAGAGTCTGGGTTTGATATCTTTGGCCTCGTGGAAAGCGTGAATCAGCGAGTTGTGCGCTTCTATCTGGGTGCATATCAAAACGTCGACATCTCCCAAGCCCAGACAATTCGAAGAGATGTTCATTTGAGGTATCCTGGACATGAAGCTCCGCATCTGAGTACATTGACTTATATCTGTACCGCTTGCAAAATTCGACGGAGACGTCATCCTTTCCACAGGAACTTGCATGGTCGATTTATAGGATTTCCATGGCGGATCGCTCCTCAGAAATTTCACATCCCACAGGAAACTTCGTATGTCGGTGTTGCACTCTTGCAGATCATTGCAGAGGACAACCAGTTTTGAACACTTATATGCGGTTTTCTGTTCGGCTTTAAAGATAAAATAGAAACAAATAATAATTTTCCTTAAAGTAGCTTGGTTATTTGTACACAAATATAAATTAAATGGGTTATTTATGCACGCTTTATTCAGTACAATTCATTTAGTCAGCAAGATGGGAAAATCATTTTACACTATATTATTTGGTATATAACCAGAACATGTAAGACTACAAAAACTGGGGTCCAGCCCATTAAAGGGACCTTTTAACATTGTCCAAATCCTCAAAATAAAATTCTAATTCTAGTGGTTCCCTTATACCTTGTTGTATTCGTATTGGAAACAAAATCATGGGACAGGTTTCGGATTTTCAAATTTCCCTTTCGTTACAAAGATATGTACGATCGAAGTATTCAGATAAGAAAAACTCCTGTGGAGTTTTGAAACCGTGTACAAAGTGAGTGCAGTGAGTTTGATAGTGAATATCACTTAGCATTTTCGCTCATTACTTGGCCATGCAATGTCCATTTGACTTGAATTTTTTACACAATACCCTGTGGACATATGAGATAACAAAAATATACATTGCATCAACCATTCATCACTTTTTGCACATGTCAACAAAGTTACTAGATCCCTTTAATAGTTGCCATAGACTGATTGTTTCTTTACGTTATCGAATCAATCCCCCTACTTCTACTTTGCTACAGTACAAAGTGTATCTTGACATTATAATCGCAGTATAAACGGTCACTAGTAATGATCCAGGATGCAACAATTCGAATGACACTTCATACTATAGGCGTCGATTTCGTTTCGCCATTTGTGGGGCGGGGACGGGGGGGGGGGGGGGGGGAGCAAAGCAAACAAACCAGCTGTGTGTCCATGATTTCTTGACGAGGGAGGAAGGTATGGGACATAAAATAGTTTTTAGCCGAATGACACCTACATTCGACGGATATTGTTTGCACGTAGCACACTTCGTGACCACGTTGAAAATGAACCCTTAGAAAAGTGAGCCCCCATTAACTGTTAGGATTTAGCTGTTTAGAGATGTTCAAATCATTAGGTGCACATTGCAATCGATTGAACCCTAAATGGAATCTTTCAAGGGATACACACATTTGCAATCTCACTAGGGGTCCAGAAAGCGGAGCCTCCGGAAGCTCTTGGTCATGGATTGCTTTATCCAGAACTTAAAGGTAATGGTGAGTATTGGTAATTTCCAAAGTGCCCCCCCAAAAAAATTAATTGTAACGGATTTGGTTGATTTCAATTCCAAATGAAAGATCATCGAAAAAAACATGGGAAATAATAATAATTCCTTTTCAAATGCTTTCATTGTTGTGAAATTTGCTTTCAAAATATGATATAAAAGGATTGACGCCCGGGTATCACTTTTTAGAGAACGCTAGCGCGAGGCCCTAACGTTCTGTGTGCTCCTAATACAGGACTGAAAATTGATATTTTTGTGCACGCTAATTGTGCTTAAAACTATACATATGATACGGTACTTACCACCAATTTACTCTCCAATATGTGATCCAACAATAGGGTGGATTAAAATTTCCTTTCCGCAAAAAATCAGTGATATTATGCGCCTCATAGACTTCTATCCGTGTGTTAGAAAGACCAACGAACGGAGATTGCGGTTACACATGAATATGCACGGTACTATACATGTATTACCGTACCGCGCACTGCAGTCCCGTATTAGGACCTAGAACGATATCGCTTCGCGCTAGAGTTAATTTGAGATTGAGTTGTAACGGCTATTTTTTAATGATAACAGAGGTTTTACTTTGTCGTTTGTAATTGTGCATACTTTTCGAGCATGGTGAAGTTATAACTATTAGTTTGTACGTAATCGTGCAGGTTTTGGTTACTAAAGTTAAGTTTGACCAATACTCACCATTATCTTTAATAATATATTATGTATAATTAATATGTAAATAGGTAAAACGGTTCTTCATTTTATTTATTTATTAATTCATGTATACTCCGCAAAAAAAGAAACTGGACACTTGTATGAGACCAAATATTTCGTATTCGTTAACGATAAAATATATGATATTGTATATCAAATTAAAGATAAAATTACCCTCTTCAATATTCGCATAAAATCCAGATGAAATCATTCATGCATGACTTGTCACGGTCAATTAACCACACCAAGGTCTGTTTTCAAAAATAGCAAAAATGGAACATCCACTCAACCATATGAATGTTGATAAGCATAATCTAAAACGCTATATTCATGAGATGGCATAATTTTTCATTACAAATGTGACCTTTTCTATCTTCATCTCAATAAAGAGTATAAATGAAGACAAATTGTGAACGTTATAGGTGTTATTTTCATCCAAAAGTAACAACATTGGGAATTCCATGGCAAAGCTTTATTTGTCAAAACTACAGTTTGTGCCCTTATTTCAGCATGAAAATGGTATAAATTCTTCTCAAGAATTATACCGTAGTCCAAAGATCTTCGAAACCTGAAGTCACCCTTGGTCAAACAGTTGGGCAGTCTTTAACATGACATTTCTCTAGGTAAATATGGTTAAAATTACAGGGGACACATGAAATGGACAAGCTTCATGCCTCTAATACAGACCAGTATGATAATGCTCTCACAATCTGGCCCTATTTTATTGACAAATTTGTATTTCCAGAGTTTGTTCATAACAATAAATTTGAATAATGTCATAATTTACTTGCCCCGCTCATCTTGTTTCAAGTGAAACGCTTACTATCATTTCAGTCGAATGGTGTGATCCTCCATTGTTTTGCTATTTTTGAAAACAGACCTTGCTATTGTTAATTGACCATGGCATTTCATGCATGAACGATTACACCTTTAAGTTATACCCTGCATGTAGAGGACTAAATTCCCTTTAATTTGATATACAGTATGATTATGTACACTTTATCGTACATTAATATAAAATATTTCAACTTATACAAGTGTCCAGTTTCTTTTTTTGCGGAGTAGCTTTGATTTCAAGGACAAGAATGACATACATGTTTGACGCAAAAAGAAGAAATTCCATCGACTAGTGCCCGAGGATTGCCAAAAAGGACTCAAGTTCCTGTAAACGGCTCTCCTCACTAGTCGATGGGATACAACACAAATCCTGAATTAACACATAAAAAAATAAACAACATTTAAAATACATTGATGTCAACCACAGAAGTAACGCTACTAAGAGCGTACCTCAGTAGGAGGAAGAGAAAATAGGTAATGACGTAAAGAATATGATAATTATAGTATTGAAAGAAGAATGGATAAATAAATCCCTGCAATCTGCATGCACAGTGTCTAAAAATCGTGGGAACACATTAAAACAAATCAATTTAAAAGCATATACAACGGGCAAAATTTTGGACAAATACGAAAGCATACTGCTTCCTTATTTTGAATACAGGTAAAATGGATGGTGGAATATCATATAACCGAAATAGTGATGGTATAACAAAAGCCACAGATAAGTATATTTATATCATAGAGTGGTGGTATATTCAAAATATCTACTCTCTCTTCGGACGTCATAATATTTGCAAAACAAAACCGAGAAAACGTCTTTGAACTACTTCAAGAGAATGAATGTGATTTTTTCTGAAAAGGAAGCCAAACATAAGTAGCATTGTCTATTACTGGTCTACACAATGCACAAAACAAACCGTCTCAAAATAACAATCTTTCTTGAATTAGTTACCCTCCTAATATATCCACACGTTCTAGAACATTTCGAAACTACGTACTGTAAGTGTTTTGACCAAGTAAGATCTATGCCCAAAATATGCCTAAATAGTTATAGGAGGTAACAACTTCAAGTTCTCGATCATTAATATAAGTAACGTTGAACATTTCTTTACGCGATCTAGTCACATGCATTACTTTACATTTAAGTGTGTTTAACTCCATTAAATTATCATTACACCAAGTCTGGATAGAAATTAAATCCAATTGTAAAATATCGCGGTCCTTTGGAGTATTAATTGTGCGATAAAGAACAGTGTCGTATGTATACTGGGGCAATGACGAGAAGGGTGAAATACAGTTTGGGAGATCAGCTTTGAATAGATCAAAAAGAATTTGTCGGATGACCGAGCCCTGGGGAATACCGGTAGTCACGGACACCAAACACATTGAGAGCGATTTGAAAGAAATGATCTGATCCGAAGAAGAATTTTACCATATACCATATGCATGCATCTTAGAGAACAATAATGTGTAATAAACTTTATCAAATGCTTTTGACCAATACAAAAAAAATAGCATCTATATATTCTAGGCGAGGGAGAACGGTTAAATGTTCCAACC
>JBAMJV010013662.1:0-69948 GCA_037951105.1 Echinarachnius parma | reverse complement strand
CTAATATACAATAATTGACCATGAGCAGATCAAATCTGGTTAATTAATGTCAATCGTACATAAAAGACACATATGTTGCGATTTCAGGGGCGGGGAGGCGGTATACTATTAAACAAAATATAAACAAATAAAGAGATTAGTGCAAACACAGCAATACACGCACTCTACTGAACATCTGAAGGTCTGATATCTGACGAGTTAAACTTTGAACATAGCAACAACAACAAAAACTTGAAAAGGATTGTATAAACACGCTGCTTTTTCGTTTTCCAAGTTATTTATCATTACTTATTGTTGTTTACATGTATGCTCTTCTATATATCAACGTATTCTTATACAAAATATTTCAACAACAAAAATGCAAAAAAAATATATTAATGTCCATTCCATCAAAGATCACACTGCCACATAACTGATATGGCACTATATTCTATCCGCGTTTAACATAAAATGATAATGGTTTTGCCTGAAGTTACCTGATTTGCCCTTAAAACATCATAAAACGCATATCGCTCAAATATTGCCCCAAAATGCAAATAATGTTCCCTGAAATAGGCGACTCTGCCCTAAGTTCGGAATTGAGTTTCTTTTTAGCAAATAAGCTCATGGGGTGGCCCAAATATTTTGAAAGTTGGATGAAAGTGTTGGTGGTCACTGGTCATAGTGGCTAATAATTTGACTGGTGACTGATGGTATAGGCATGCCCGTATCCCCTCTATGGAGATTTGTCCACTTTCCCCTTAATAACGCCCGGGCAGGCATTATATTGGTCATTACATTTCCCAATGGGCTACTTTCTCCACCAGTTAATCCCAAGTTGAATTTGATGGATAACATTTTGCAACAAAAGAGGGGTAAAAAATCACTTCGTACAAAAGTCTTAATCCGCTGGGCACAGCGCTTCGCGGCCCTATTCTATAATGACGACGGCAGGGTCACACCGGGAGCGCCCGGCTCTGGCCGCCTAGGGATCGGGAGCGTAGGGCCTAACAACTTTTACACGACCATTACAACCTATTTTACACCGTTGTAATACGTAATCCGTGCTCGAGACAGAGTGGTCAGAAACGTAGCACGCTTTACGTGGAGTTGAACGTGTGGGACTGTGTGTGTACGTAAGTGATTTATGGCTTAACATGTAGAGATTGTAATGCAGCAAGACTCGTTACAGGCACGGAAAGCTTGCTTGGCGCCTTGTACGTACGTGCCTCGTTAATTAACTCTTTCGACATCAAAATAATGAAACTTGTATTGCGTCTGTACACGCGTTATTAGCCGATGGGGTATATGGGAGGGTTGCGTTGTCAATGTAAAGACCACGATAGCCAGTAAACTCATGTTTTATGATGGCCAGTCAAAATCTTACTCCTGATTGTCACTAAATTAAATTCACTTTCCATCTGAAAATAATCGACAAATATTTCCTCTAAACCCGCAATTTAAAGGGATAGTACAGTTTTGGTCAAACTGAATTTATAGTATTAAATCATAACCTGCACCGCAACATGTCAAGAGGTGCGCTCTCTAAACACGCATTTTTTATTTTAAAAATTGTGCATGTGATGTTATGTTGAAATAATGATTAAATAGAGAGATCATCAACAACTAATTTAAACCTCCTTTGTAAAATTTTGAGAAAGTGTAAGCATTTTATTTTATTCATCGAATAAACCTGGGGCCCCAGGTTTATTCCGATCGGATATATTTATTGATATTTCAGCTGTTTCTGGACCGATTTTGATCAAGTAAAGTTTATTCTGTCATTAAAATTGTATGCCCTTTCGAATTTGACACTCAGTTTTTCTTTACCTCACAACAAAAATTATTGAAGCGCCCTCTATACCAAAACTGAACTACCCCTTTAAATTGTTTTATTGTTTATATAATTATGTATTTCTTAATTTTAATCAAAATGCGCATCATCATAAATCATATCATGCTAAGCTATATGAATGTGTATAAGTATTGCCTTTGCTATTTCTAAAATTATAATACAATTAATTTTGATTATATTTGTTATTATAATTATCATTAACAATTATTATAATGATTATCTAATTTTACCATTTATTTTGATATTCAATAAATATAATCAGTAACAATACGATCATGACCAATATAAATTTAAAGTGATGCATTAACTTTGTCAAATTGAACCAAAATTTCTTGGAGCTTTCACACTTCTCCTTTACCTTGTTCTTTGACTTGTGGTAACATAATACTTAAATAGGTTTTGATTTTGAAATGTCTCCCTAATTATGGAGATATTTGAAAAGGATATTCAAAGTGTTATTTATATTGATTAATTTCAACATTATCATTGTTATTTTTGTACATAACAATACTATAAATGTCATCCATTATGTTTATCTTGATCATGACCAATTTAAGAGTTATACATTCACTTTTAATATGTTGTTATTTTCATTTAATATTACAGAACGAACAGAACAAATAAGAAACATAGAAATAAATCAAAACAATAATTATGATACTTTTAGTAATGTTAAGTGGTATGCTATGTCTCTCTTGTTGATGTTTTTATTTTGTTAATTTTCATTAGAATTATTATATTCATTATTATTGTACTTATTGTAACTATATTGTTTAAATACTTTTAGTGAATTCTAGTTCTCTTTTCATGTGTATTATAGTCATAATAGTCGACTGGGGCTCACCACAAAAACGAGACCACCAAACGAACAACAATAAACTCTCATCACCTTTGAAGAGGTTAAGGGGTCGTTCGAAGTTTGTTTAATCATGTTGCTTATTTTGTTATCATAACAACAACTGTTTGGTATCATTGTTGGAATCATAACAATAAAGGCGTGTAGTTTACTTAATATGATCATAATTATTGTTTGGTATCATTGTTGCAATCATAACAATAACAGGCGTGTCGTTTTGTATTATTAATAATATTAAGTTTTGTTTAGCACTATAATGGCCTTTATCTTGAGGGCGATTCCTCTTGTATCTGTTATAGGCTGCGGTCTATACCCACAACGAACAAAAAATGAAGAGCTGAGTTCCAAAGGGCGCTAAATCTACTTTCCATACAAATTGAGTTAACTACATCAGTACATTGATGAGCTCCGTAGCTATCTAGAAATCAACATTTAAGGACAAATTCAACTATCAACATACAAATATGGAGCGTTCCATTTTCATATTCCCATATGCATGTTTACAAAGTTGAACAAAGAAACCTCCTTTTCTCCAAAGTTGAAAAAGTGAATGTAGCGCCTTTTGGAATCAAACTCTTCACATTTCATATTTCATAAGGTTAAGGGGTCAATCGATGAATGTATTATCCCATTGTTAACCCGGCTATTCATGCTATACAATGTAAATACAACATATTAGAGCAATCGACCACCCAAAGGAGCGAAGTCGCGAAAATTATATTGTTGGCGTTTTTTTATAAAAAAGAAAACTATTGTTGGAATGGTTGGTGGTTTTTTTTTTTAAGACGAACGATCATTATAATCTGGCAATTGGCGACACAGCTGAATAGTTCGCATATTTTTCAATCCCGTGCGGTTATGTCGATCGATTCTTGTCAATTTGACGAATTTCAAGGTTTATTCGAGGTACTTAGGCCAAGTATTTTTTTTTTCCAAATTTGGTTCACCAGATGTCATCACACCGTCACGTTGTCGGAGAAATATTACATGGGAAATTATGTTACGTGGTATGTGAAATATTGATGAGGTTTACTCCCCTTTGCGGCTGTTTTATTCTACATTTCTCGAATTTTTCACGAAATCAAAACAATGAAAGTGATCGTTTCCCGCATGCGTGAACTCGGATAACAGATCAGGAACGCGTTTGATCTACGTATTGTTTAATCAATACCGTATATCCGTTAATTTAAAGAAATACATATTTCGGTGCGAAAACATATCAAGCAGAAGCAAATGATTATAGATATTCTATAGAAATGCAATTTTGAGGGTAATTGACCGATTACTTTATGTGTGAATTGTTGGTACTATTCGTGGGAACTTCTCGCATAATGACATTGAACCTTTAACGACGTAATTCACACAACCGACGATCATATAAAATACCACAGAATACATTATTTATATATTAATAAGAGAATATAATGTCCTATCTCATGTTTACGTTGTGTATCGATATTAATTTTTTTATTGTTGTCTTTCCAATTAAAATTTGTGAGAGAAATTAAACCCAAGATGTATAATGTAATAATGCGAAGGATAAACCATTCTCTTGCTTTTAAATTTTTTCAATGATCGCCGCATCACATAATCTACAAAACATTCGATTTAATTATCATGTAATGATATAACTTGACGAGTTTAACCGAGTCCTAATTGGGTGTACATACTACTTGGCATTCATAACCACGGGGCATTCGTTTAACGTCCCATCCGCGGGACGGTACGTTGTTTCATGAAAGAAATATGAAGACCGTGCTTTACACAACGATCATAGTGATAGTCGGGTTGTGTTCATCTGTAATGGTAGAACTGAGTCCTAATTGAGTTTATACTACACTGGATTGATGTATATCTATATAATCATTTCATACACACGGGGATTCCATTTAACGTCCTATCCGCGGGGCAGGGTGTTTTTTAATAGGACATGGTTGAAAGCTATATACAAAATGCAACACACAATGTTCATAATAATTGACATTTCGCGTTCATCTGTAATAGTATATCAAGTCCTAAATGAATCTACATACTACTTGATTATTGTCTATCTCAAATCAGTACATACACCATGTACACACGTGACCTCAATTTAACGTTATATCCGAGGGACGGTGTGTATTCCAATCGGACATGTAGATGGCAACACACAATGGCATTAACGGGATAGTTTAGCCTAGTCTTCAATGAATTTACAAACTACTGTCTTGTCAATCGCATCATTGTCTATCTATAATCACTTCACACGATACCCCCATTTAACGTCCTATCCGCGGGACGATACAGGTTTGTTTTTGTTTTTACGGGAAATGTGGATGGCAACACACAATAGCATCACACACTGGCCGTAATGATATACATAGTCGCGTTCATCTGTATAATGGTATAGGCTAGCCAAGTCTTATTTATGAGTTTACATATAACACTTGTCAATATATTTTTCTAGAATAATTGCATACATACGCGGGACCTCCGTTAAACGTCCTATACGTGGGACGGATCTTTTTCCAAAAGGAAATAAGGGTGGCTAAACACAATATAACATCACACAATAGCCACGATGATAGACATGTCGCGTCCATCTGTATAATGGTGGTGCCAAGTCTTTAATGAGTGTACATTCCACTTATCAATTGACCGTCTAATCATTTCCTATTCGCGTTTGTCGTGATTGTTGACTCCTTTTATACCATGTAAACGGCTACCGTCTTGTTAAGGACGGAAGTTAAGTAGAAGATAAATAGTCTTGGCACAATATTGATTCAACCTTAAAGGTAGTTCAGATTCGTCAAATGAGATGCGCGGCGCCATCTTGCATACGCGTTGCGCACGGTGCGTAATGCACGTTAGCTCAGTGTCATGCGGTGCGCGCAAACTAACCCAGTTCAAAATGGCCACCCGCTATGTAGCATCCCCACGCTTGATGCCCTTTAAATGATAATCCTCCTCATTACGATACCCACTTTTCGAGCGGGCATCGAAGCAGTGGCGAAGATATATATATGGAGGGGGGGGGGGGGGGGGGCGAGGGGAAACAGCCCCCTCCAATGATTGCCTCGTAAAATTGTAAGAAATATTATCCATTGTATGCTCCCCACCTTTCTATGTACATGTTCTAGGCACAAATGAATACATAGATACATTATTTGTTTTTGTTGTTGCTGTTTTTGTGCTTTTTATGTTTTGTTTGTTTGTTTGTTTGTTTGTTTTGTGTGTGTGTGTGTGTGTGTTTTTTTTTTTTTTTTTTTGTTGTTGTTGTTGTTGTTGTTTTTTTTTTTGGGGGGGGGGGGGGTGGCACGGGTTGCAGCCACATCGATTTCATATTTCCCTTGCCCACATCTGCAGTGGCTACAGGTGGGCAAGTAATATTGTGTGTGTCCCCCCCCCCCCCCCCCCCCCGCCAAATAAATCAGCACGACGACCCTACGCCACTGCCCGTTTGATTTGAAGATGCCACGCTGACATGCATCGAGCTTTGAATTCCTCAAGGAGGATATATTCCTGCCGAAATATTTATTCTAAATTAAATGATAATCTCACAAACTAAAAAGAGATACCAGCATCATTTCCTCTTTAGAATGCTTTGAATTTGTCGAGTACCGGAGAAGTACGAAGATAAACATACGGAGAAGAAAGAAACGGTTAGCGATGTGTGATCAGCTAATGGCTAATTGGCTAGTTGAGAAAGTTAGGGGATAATGTCCCGGTCACATATCACCGGATAGCGTAAACGGATGCCCGGCGGAGAGTACAATTTTCAATCCGTTCGTCTCCGTTCGTACGCGTTTCTTGTCCGTTCCTTGTCAGGCGATGTACGTTATTCTATCCGGTGGACTATTTTGTACAAGAAGCAATGGAGACGACTTTCACCACCGGATAATTTGATTTCGCACATTTTCCAGTCGTCGGGCATCCGTTTACGTTATCCGGTGATATGTGACCGGACCTTAAAAAGCTACTCATTTCAACATCACCACGCGGCCTTTTGCGCTGTTGCTATAGATCGTTCATTTTAGTCGTTCTTAATGTTCCCCTGTCGTTATTGAAGACAAAAACGTTACTGCATAGATAAGGAAACATAACTCGGATATGTTTAGGCATCGGAAGACGGAATGCAACTTTAAGGTGTGCCAGCAGGTTGCTGCTTTATTCATTTCCAGTATATTATAGGAAACCGATGTAACTCTTATTAAAGACGTTCCGCAAAAAAGGTGCATATCATTTAAAGGGGTAGTTTAGTTTTGGTAGAGAGGGCGCTGCACATCACAATTTGTTTGTGAGGTAATGAAAAACCGAGTGTCGAATTTGAGAGAACATGCAATTTTAATGGCAGAATAAACTTTATTTGGCCAAAATCGACCCATAAACGGCTGAAATATCAATAAATATATCTGACCTTATAATTATTTGGGGCCCAAATAATTAGCTGATTTTTTCAAAAAATAAAAAAAATGCTTGCACTTTCGAGCATGGTTGAGTTATACGTATTAGTTTACAATGTTACTGTCCAGGTTTGGTTACTAAAGTTCAGCCTTACCAAAACTGTACTACCCCTTTAAAGACAAAATGTGTGAACAAAATAAAATATGAAATGAAGGAATTACTGACCAATTGAAATATTTTACCACATTGTTTAATGGTAACATGCCGCTTGTACAACAGGCATCCATTTTGGACCACACCCGTTTTGTCTTCATGCTTTGTTCTAAAGCAAGAAGGTAATAATTATGATTAGTGAATATGATTATATGAACATGCAGGGATCGGGATAAGGGTTATGAGGAGGGTCATGGGGTATCGGCGAAACGACCATAATTGAACCCAACATAGTGAAGAAAGATATTATCAAGTCATATTCTTCTCAGTCTAGCTCTGTAACTGTATTTTTCTTCCATATACGACAATCATCTCGCAATTTTGTTTTAATTTTGGCTTGCAAAATTAGGACAGAACCTTTAAAGTGGGGCATCGCTATTACGCTTTTTGGTAGAGGAACCAATTGGCCCAAAGTAAATTAAGAGTACTAGTATACCAAATAACCAACAAATTAATGAACCACAAACAGCATAGTGCAGCTTTAAAGTGTGACAGCCGGGGCATTGCTTCAACGCTTTTTGGTAGAGGAACCAATTGGCACAAAGTAAATTTAGAGTACTAGTATACCAAATAACCAACATATTAATGAACCACAAACAGCATAGTGCAGCTTTAAAGTGTGACAGCCGGAGCATTGCTTTAACGCTTTTTTGGTAGAGGAACCAATTGGCCCACAGTAAATTAATAGTACTACATGTAGTATACCAAATAACCAACAAATTCATGAACCCCAAACAGCATAGGGCAGCTTTAAAATGTGACAGCAGGAGCATCGCTTGAACGCTTTTTGTTAGAGGAACCAATTGGCCCAAAGTAAATTTAGAGTACTAGTATACCAACTAACCGACAAATATGAACGTCAAACAGCATAGTGCAGCTTTAAAGTGTGACAGCCGGGGCATTGCTTTAACGTTTATTGGTAGAGGAACCAATTAGCCCAACGTAAATTAAGAATACTACATGTAGTATACCAAATAACCAACAAATTAATGAACCCCAAACAGCATAGTGCAGCTTTAAAGTGTGACAGCAGTGGCATCGCTTTAACGCTTTTTGGTAGAGGAACCAATTGTCCCAAAGTAAATTAAGAGTACTAGTGTACCAAATAATCAACTCATTAATGAGACCCCAAACAGCATAGTGCAGCTTTAAAGTGTGACAGCCGGGGCATTGCTTTAACGCGTTTTGGTAGAGGAACCAATTGGTCCAAAGTAAATTTACTCGCCACCCCGGTGTGCTTACTTTTGATGCGCGTTAGCAACTTCTTGATTTGTTTGTTCAACCAACGACAACGTATTTCGCTGTAACGGTTTAGTGTTGACTGCATGCAGACCCTCAAGTTAACCCTCCCCATTCTCAAATACATCGGACTATGTACAAACTAAGGCAATAAAGAGTTAACATATTATTGGTAAGGAGACTGTTAAAGATTGCGATGCACCATCGGGTATTGGTTTTTGAGAGTCAGAGAGATTTGAATTAAATCGAGAGGTAGGGACACTTAATGATGTACATGCTCCAGACAAAATTGGCGTATAACTACTTTATAATTGTGTTTGAGTACTTCAAATCTCAAAAGGGAGGAATAGTTCTATTAAGGTCGTTTATGCTAATTGACAGTTATATGGACATACGAATAAAATGACATTCGCTGTTTCTAAGGCTGTAGAATGTGTATTTTTTATGTTCATTGTTTCGGACTTGTTGTTTGTCTTTCTCCAATAAATGTCATCACTGTTTTGTCTGCAAACGTATCAATTAGGTTATTTTTTTCTTTCTCTAAAAGTCATAATTATTGTTGGGTTCTCTATTAGCACCTTAGGTACTATCTGAAATTGAAAACGTGGTTCTGTCGGTCATCGTTATACATGATTTAATTCGTTGTTATGTCATTGTCAGAGAATCCTATATTTGACATTTGTCCATAATTTATTGTCTGATGTATTCTTTATAAGTTATAACGATTCGCATTTTTCTCTTTATACATATTTTATACTATTTCTTTTTATGTTTATTTTCATTTAATTTCTTGCATATTTTAATACGTCTTATATTATACTGTATTTATTACGATATGCTTCCAATTATCTGGTCTTGCTTTAATTCCCCCCGTTTCTTCATTAGTTACTTTCTATTTGAATTTGCATCTCTCCGTGTGTATTGTGTTTTTATTATTATTTTTTGTTTTTGTTTGTTTGTTTGTTTTATTTATTTCAACACGGAAATAAAAAAAAACTCGCTACCAGCCGTCAGGCTGTTTTTTGCCCCAGCAAGTCAGTATAATACATACAAATTCGAGTAAAAACAAATAAAGAAATAATATTTTTCACAGAAATACAAAATTAAACTTACACTAAAGAAACTTATTCAACAAACAATAGTGCAACAATGATTTGAACATAAACATACAAGTTTCCCTTTTATTTCTAAACGTTTGTATTTTAAAAGGTCTAAGACTTCCCTTCTTTGTTTTACTATAACCCTACCTTATATATACAAAGAACACAAATTTGCCCGTTGTATGAGTTTTGTCAATTCATTTTTTTTTTCAACAGTCGATTATCAACAATGATTTAAACATAAACATAAAAGTTTCCCTTTTATTTCTAAACGTTTGCGTTTCAAAAGGTCTAAGACTTCCCTTCTTTGTTTTACTATAACCCGACCTTATATATACAAAGAACGCAACTTTGCCCGTTGTATGAGTTTTGTCATTGATTTAAATTTTTGTCCGCAGTCGATTATCATGACCGTAACATTGTTCGCGACTGAACGGCAGATGGCGTAGTTGACAATGCTTCTCCAGACTGAGCTTCTCCGACAAAATAATGCTCACACTGTCACGGTGGCCTGCTGCAGTAATACTATTCATAGGCGTAGGAGGCGGGGGAGGTGGGGGGGGGGGGGGGGGCTGGGGGCAGTTTCCCTTTCGTTAAAAAGATATTTACGATTGAAGTGTTCAGCTGTTAAATCATCCACTGGACCGCGAAAACCGTGTACAAAGTGAGTGCAGTGGGTTAGTGAATATCACTTTGCATTTTTGCTCATTACTCGTCCATATAACGTCCATTTAACTTGAAATTTTCACACAATATATTCACAATACCCAGTAGACATATCAGATCACAACAATATACATTGTACCAACCACTCATCACTTTTTGCATATGTCAACAAAGTTACTAGATCCCTTTAAATGTCCATTATGAATTACACGGAGGGGAAGGTTCCACTATTTTCTAGTTTCGGAAATAATGTTTATCCGCATCCGTCAACATATTTGCATGAAGAATGATTAATTGTAACAGTCTTTTGTATGATTTGATTGTTTTCCGCTAACATTATAGCAGGTAAGCTTACAACTGTTAAACCCATCACAAAATCATAACATGGTATATCTTGTCTTTAGCATGATTGTATTTGAAGGATTAAAAGGCTATAATAAGTAGTTGGGCTTACAAAAAAAAATTGGAAATCTAATAAGTTTTGGTTTCATTATTCATCTTTTCTATAATTCCATCAAAATAGAATTATTAACATTCAAATAGATATAATTCTTAATAAAGATGTAGATAAAGATGTAGCGCATAAAATCAAATGAATTGTAAAGCCCATGACCGTGACAAAATAATGTGTAAACTCAGCCTGCCAATGGCAGGGTACAGAAATGGGATACAAAGTAACTACACATTCACGAGACAAAAATTAATTAGTCCATTAAAAAGGAGATTTCTAATTGACATTGCCGTCAAAGGAGTGATTTAAAATTACTGCATGCACGAGCACATCATCTTCAAAGCAAGACAACGTTTGCTTGATAGAAACTAACAAGGGAATGTAAGCAACTATGACCCTCCTATTAAATAACTTAATTTAAAAGACAATTGATTGTACATAATTATAATGCATTTGCATTATTAATGTGGTAATTACTTATTTTTCAACCATTTATGTAGTAAAACACACAACTTGAAAATATTGATCAGTTTCCATTTGTTGGTATGAACCTGTTTCAAAAAGAGGTCGGTTATACAATACACCAGGCATGATTTATAATTATGAATATCATTATTTTTAATGGGCTAATTACCAGACAGATGTCATCAGTAATGTATTCATTCCAATTAAAATTCGTTTAAATAGGTCAACGGAAAACGAAAATAGGTCAATGCTCTAATTTAATTTTATTTAAAGCATATTAAATCAATATTCAATTTTGTATGGTTATAATGAATAATTTACGATGCACTATTATGGTCTATATTTGTTTCGTCTCACACCCTTTTATAGTCGCTTTTGTTTACAAATTATTTTGTTCCGAGATTTAAGTTTTGTTTTTTTCTTAATCGAGAGGCCATATCTCGCATGAATAATGAAATCATAAACACACCTGGCTACCGACCTAATTAATAATAAGTTCAGAAATTGCATGGATTGCATAGATTTCCAAGGGGGTATGACTATAATGAAAACTATTGGAATTTCTGCAGTTTTGATAAACGACCATATTCTGGCATAAAGCACATCAAATTCTGGCAAACCATGTCATATTCGGGCAAACTCGGGTTATTATTCGGGCAAAGTCATGTCATGTTTTAGGTTAATAATACAGGGTGGCCCCAAAAAACGTAACGGGGTACTTGCCATGATAAGTACACATGATGACACTTACTGCCCGTCATAGCATCGAGTAACGATCAATGCGTGCGCCAAAGTACCCCGCTCCGTTTGTGGGGGGGGGGGGGGGGGGGGCACCCTGTTAACCGTCATTTTCTGGCAAATCGTGTTATTTTCGGACTTGAACATCAACAACATAATTATCATTTTCGGGCATCGATGAGTAAACTTGTTGTTGTTGTTTTGCTTGCCAGGTGAAAAAACCTCAGCACCCAGAGGAAAGTGTGCCTATACGCCCATGGCTGGTTACGTGAGATCTTTGCGGAAGTGGTGGTAGTAAATGCATGCTGTTTCCTTTCTGTTGTTTAAAGGGACTTAGTAACATTGTCCAAATCCTCAAAATAAAATTCTAATTCTAGCAGTTCCCTTATACCTTGTTGTATTCGTATTAACAATAACATCACGGGACAGGTTTCGGTTTTTCAAATTTCCCTTTCGTTACAAAGATATGTATGATTGAAGTATTCAGATAAGAAAAACTCCGGGCGAGTTTTTCTTCTGTGTACAAAGTGAGTGCAGTGAGTTACTGAATATCACTTTGCATTTTCGCTCATTACTTGGCCATACAATGTCCATTTGACTTGAAATTTTCACACAATACCCTGTGGACATATGGGATAACAACAATATACATTGCATCAACCATTCATGCACATGTCAACAAAGTTACTAGATCCCTTTAATTATGATCCCGTATAGTTATGTTTTTATACATTTATGTATTTATTTATTTATTTACGTCCTCTCAAAGGGTGGATTCCCCTTTCAGCATAGTTCATTTTCAAAGGGGTCTACAAAACAGTTTAATACCAATAAATATACAGTGGTTGATACAATAACACGTAAAAAAACAAAGTCAATAGTAATACGACAATAACTATAAAGTTGAAACTTAAATATATAATAAAGTAATATAAAAAACAAACAAACAATAAAACAGTTTAATGCAGATAGATTACTAGAACATGTAGAAAGACTAAACATCTACGAGTAAAACACTAAAACAGATAAGATAGATGTATACGGACACATTTGTTTTGCATGGGGGTTGACGATTCTAGCCCTGAAAGATTGAAGTTTATAATGGCTAGTATGCTCCCCGGGGAGTTGAAAAGTACGCAATATCATTGTGTGTGCTTGCAATGTACCTGATGACCACGGGTAATAATAAGTATGCGCATCAGAGTATAATAGTACCTGCGCTATACATGTTCATATTATAAGTAGTAGTATTATATTGTAAAGAATATCAAGAGTGGAAATGCTATACACTGCGGGTGGCCATGATGAATTCGAGCAAGGCAAGTTTATGCTTTGCCCCATATAGCTTCGCCCAAATATGCATGATTAGGCTTTTTTCGAGTCTTGGTGTTTTCAAAATTCTTGGGGAGGGGGGGGGGGGGGGGCAAGGCGGCGTGGGTTTATCGCCTTTTGCACCCCACACACACACACACACACACCCGCTTTTATGTCTACTCTTGTTACGCCACCGTCAAAAATATATTTCCGCCAAATGCTGATTTCACAATTATGAATACAATGGCTGCCGAGAAAAGTGCAGCGCACTCTCCCTGTATTATTGTCTGCGAATTCGGATGTTTTTGGTGGAAGTATACACCCACCATTGTATTTTATCAATGAAAGAACTTTTTTTCCATTTTACTAAACGTACAGTTCAGTGTGAATTATACTATAATCATAACAATGTTTTCGTTTTGTCAATGCGGTTCATAGTCCAAACTTTAAATGGATATTCTTCATTGCTATATAGTAGCTTAGGCTTAGCCATGCTCAAACCAGGCATTTCTTCAGGAAAGAAATTTCCCCTTACCCCTCTCCCCTCCCTCCCCCCCCCCCCCCCCCCACACACATACACACACACATACACATACAATTTAAGTTACGCCTTTACCAGTGGTCCAACTGATTTAGGAGCACGCTATTTGTATTTCTTCCTTCATTATTTTTCGAATTTTACCCTTACGTTTACTGTGTTTTGTCCCATTATCGGGGGCGCGTGCCACCCCCCCCCCCCTCCCCCACCAGTAGCTACGTTAATGGCCTTTAATTTCAACGTAATGGGTGTGTCTATCGGTATCCGATGTAACATCCGTATTATCTTTTCTCAGATTGTTAGGTAATCGCGGTTAAGGTGAACAGACGGTTTACATAATTGTATCGGATATGGCTTTTCCTTGACCGATATGCAATCATAAATACTGTTTTTTCGCATGTCATCCCTTTTTCCATTGGTTTTCTGTAGTTGAATACTGTTAGTTTTTTGTGTACTTTTGTATCACGTAATACTTTGCCATTTTGTGGTGTACTATTGCTATAGGTAATTCTACTCTCATTTTCTAAGCAATTTTCTATGCTCGAAATATCCGGTCTGTTTTATACTGCTAGATTTTGATATGAATATTTATTCTGCTTGATTTTGATTTGTATATTGGCAGATTGAACATATTGAGGAGAGGAAAGCAACTAGTCACAAGAGATTGCATTGCTCCCAAAGGCAGCAGAAAGTGTACGTCGTTTGGATTGTATATGGGGAGTGACTACAGCCCTTAAAGCCCAATACCAGTTTTGGGAAAGTAGCCGAAAACATCTATATTGATCAATATTGTTGAATAAGTATTTAAATAGGGCTTGTGTGGTAAAATCCGAACCTATAAGCATCGTTAATACAGAAATATCGGAAGAAATCCAATACCCGCCCGTGAAATGTATAAATCCACCGCCCGTTCGCACCTGTCCGCGACGCTAGCGCTGGGCTGGAGATATCGACAAGCTGGGGACAAGCCTGTATAGCGAACACGCACGCGGTCATTTGCACGTAGCGTATGCGCGATTCCGCGTTGGCGATATCAATCCGCAGTAGATCAAGTTATAATTTTGCAAATATATCAATTAGTAGGCGGTTTCTTGGCCAAATTTGTATAATCCCATATTAGTACAATTATATTCTTTCACATGGTTGGTAATAAGAGTGTACATTTCATTTTTAGGGGGTGGGGCGTTTCCCACTAATGTCATTCACCTTTAAACCACCATCCAGTATAGCCTACCATGGACCCCAGTACTGTATAGGGTCCATGGTATACATCTGTATGATGGATTATTTTGCTTTACACTTTCAATATCATATTCCAGAAAGTGACATTGAAAAAGGCGAAACATGTTGGTCAGACCATGAACCTACTATGGTCAGACAGAGCATAAAACAATACAGTACACTACGTCACCAGGTGACCGAGGGTCATAATAATAGTAGTTAGTCAAGCTGATTCAAATTACACGCATTTCTTGGGTAGTCCCGTGGGTCAATACAAGTTTAATACGGTCATGAGGGTACGCACTAACACTAATGAATTATGATACAATAAGGGTGCAAAACGCTGTTTAACTTGAAATGTTCACACATACCTTTGTGGACATATCAGATCACACCAATACACGTTTTTGTTAATCACTCATCACCTTTTGCACTTGTCAACAAAGTTACTAGATCCCTTTAAGGGTAGAAATTTGAACTTGTTTTAGTGTGTAGTCTTACACTTATTATAATCTTTTGAACAACGTCCTTCATCACAAACCCCCAAATTACGTAACTACAAAATAATAAATTGCCGTACGGTTGGGGATCAGAAATATGATGCTATTTAGTATTTGGGGAAAGATATAACTCCTTATTGCATATAACTATTATAAAAGAGCAAGACAATACTTCCATAGTTATTATCATTACGCTAGTCGCTAGTCCCGAACAAAGCCGTTGCAAATTATTATTTATTTGTTATGTTTGTTTGTTTGTTTTTTGTTTATTTATTTATTTATTTATTTTTTATTTATTTATTTTGTTTGGGGGGGGGGGGGGGGTTTGTTTGGTTGTTGTTGTTATTTTTATTTTTATTTTTATTTTTTTAATTTTTTTTGGAGGGGGGGGGGGGGGGGGGGGCAAAGGTGTGGGAAGGTCTGCTTCCGCCAGCCAGACGCGTATTTCGAGCACTGATAGTGCTATTTATATATAGGCCTACACCGCGTGTCCGATTATAACTGGCCTTTTCTTGTAGTCGTAACATTCATTCATACAAACGTAGGAGTGATACTACCAGTACCAAGGAGGTATAAGGTTAGCACCTCCTTGATACTACGAGTAAATAAACGGGTTGTAAAAGTCTTACCAATCTCAAAAGTCAATCTCACACAATGTCAAGATTAGTTTGAGCATGGTGGTATTATTCAGACAGTACCCCCACCCCCCACCCCCTCCCCCTCCCCTTTATAGCAGGTCTTATCAGACAGACGGAAGTCGTTAAACTCATTCATAAAAAAAAAAAATCGAAGTGTGTGCATCGCGCGAGCTATAGGCCCCGGGGTCAAAAGAGTCACGGAATTTACTACAGGCACGATCTTATAACCCAACGATCTATGACAAGCATTTTATGTCAATAAACTTCGATCGTCAATAATATTGAACGATGTGACTAGAGTTTGTTCCAGAGCTGGAACTAGAGTTGGTCGCAACATACCGTTCTCTCCATCGAAAAACAAAAATCATCCCAAGGAAGACATGTATGTTGCTATTATGCAGAAACAATTTGAGTATGCTTTGTGTGAAAAAATGATCATACGACTTATGGATGAATATTTCTTTCATACATCATAATTTCTTGCTTTGGACAAACAAAACAATAGTGTCAATTGTACATACAATTAGGCCTACCCGTAACGGTAAAGCTGGGTAAAGGGTAATTAAACTAATTATAGTTGCGTAAAGTGTAAACCATGTTTTTAACATAATTTATTAGGGACTGTTCAATATATTCTGTAATGTGCGTAGAAAATGTTCGAAGCCGAGACCGAGAACCTTCAATTTGTTTTAGGCCGAAACCAGGATCCTTGAAATTTTCGAGGCCGAGACAGGGATCGGTCAGAAATATTCGAGGCCGAGACTATTGGTAATAATGGTCGAGACCGCTAAAAAAAAGTGGTCTCAAGACCAGTTACAACCCCCCCCTCCCCCCCCCCCCCCCCCCCAAAAAAAAACAAAACACAGTCATTATGGGGTCAAAGGGATCGGGAGGGTATGCCTACGATGTTGATGCTTGAAGATTTCACATTATAGTGAACGCTTTGCCTGACGATATTGGAGGCGTCCTTGGTTCGACGTCAGCTGCATATATCCCGAATCTTTTCTTTTGACACTCGATGCACGCCATACCTACCGGGTACTTTTTTGTAATGTGTAAACCAGTCGCTCGCGTGCCCCTGTAATGTGTAAACCAGTCGCTCGCGTGCCCCTGGCCTGTCGATTGGAGCCTGCGAACAGAGTGCGCCCTGCACGTTCCCGTGCATAATACAATCAGGGGATATCCACTTGTGTACAAACAGGTAGGCTGGGGTTTCGCTAGTGCGTGTACCTCAATGCAAAAAACACCCTATTGTCTTAGCACAAGCCTAGCTAGCCTCGCACGCGAGTGTAGTTTCGATGATCGCGACTCGTATTCGTATACAACCCTTTTTTCCATCGAAAGTTTGTTTAATTCGCATCGGATTGGCTGATATTGGCTTCTACTTCGTCGACACGAAAGTTGAAATCATTATTTTGCAGGCAGACCGTAGCTACCTGTTGGGCTGTATCCTCAACGAAAAGAAGAAACTCACACCAAATCTTGAGGTTGTCTTTCAAACTTGTTTTCTTTTCTTCTTTGGGTGAGGAGCAGAAGTGAAAGTGATTGCCACGATGGGGAAAGAGACGGTTGTCATGATGAGGAATATGGCCATCACGGCCGAGCACGAGCGAATGGTGGAACGGCACACACAAATAGTGGATTCCAACGGGTAAGTCATAACAAATGTGTTTGATATTCAATATATTTTGTAACATGACTATAATTTAACGAGGTTACCTATAAAGATATTAAGAGGGTTGTTGTGCGATATGCCTAACCCATACATGCCATATCCCTGGTATAATGTACCGTGGATACCCATTATGTTATACTCTTTTCAGAAGCGAGTATTATGTCCTTTCACAAGTACTGCAATGCTCAAGTGAAGACAGACGCGATATGTCCTTATCACCCACCATCATCTGTTTGACATCTGTAACCCCACTCACTCGGAGGTCGTGACATTAGCCCCCCCCCCCCCCCCCCCCAGTGATTTTACCCGCATCTTTCTGTCCTACCCCGCCATGGTCCCTTCCAGGACTCGTTTCATGAAACCTATTTCCAATTATTGTAACTACCATGGCAACAGCTAACATGCTTGACGCTGATTGACTGTTGCCATAGTAATTGGACACTTATAACAATGGGAAAAGTTGTATGAAACGGGGCCCAGTAGCGCATTTAGCCCCAGTTTGCCCCACCCAAGGCCCAACCCCCCTGTGATTGAACCTGTCATAGCCTCTTCAGTCTTCAGCATGTCAAGTGGTGTTTATGCAGGGGTATTTAAGGAAGGGATAGACCCCCTCCCCCACTGTGTGAATCATTCTCGCGAGTGACCGAAGAGACGATTAATTTATTCGTTCGTTCGTTCACTCATTGATTCGTTCATTCATCCATTCATTCATTCATTCATTCATTCATTCATTCATTCATTCATTCATTCATTCATTCATTCATTCATTCATTCATTCATTCATTCATTCATTCATTCATTCATTCATTCATTCATTCATGCATGCATGCATGCATGCATGCATGCATGCATTCATTCATTCATTCATTCATTCATTCATTCATTCATTCATTCATTCATTCATTCATTCATTCATTCATTCATTCATTCATTCATTCATTTATTCATTCATTCATTCATCCATTCATTCATTCATTCGTTCATTCGTTCATTCAACCCAGGCCACGATTACTTTATTCGTTCATTCGTTCGTGCGTTCGTTCGTTCGTTCATTCTTTCGTTCATTCAACCATCCATCCATTCAGACATCCATTCAGACATTCATTCATGCATGCATGCATTCATCCATCACTCATTCATTTATTCATTTATTCATTCATTCATTCATTCATTCATTCAAACACTCTCTCACTCACTCACTCACTCACTCACTCACTCATTCACTTATTAATTCATTCATGTATGTATTCGTTCATTCATTCATCAACCCATCCATTCAATCATAATATAATCGAGATACATCATTTCTCCGACAGGCCCCGTAATTGTCACACGTTTATTATTTTCTGCTTGATGGCAATAATGCAAACAGGGAAAATACAAACGCCTTGTAAACACTAACTATGATACGTTAGCGTTGCTGTTGATTATTCTAAACTTGTCGTAATTTTTGTGTAGAGAACAAATTAAGACAAGTTGGCCAGTTGATCAAATATTTAAAAAGAAAATGTATTTAACGAGCCCCGCTCGATCCATGACATCACAATACCCCATCAGGCCTGTTGGACGATGAACTTCCGGGTTACCCCTTTGTACTTCCGGGACTTCGTATAATTAAATTAGTGAATGGACTCTTCCAAATAAATTGAGTTACAGTCTGTTGTTGGTTTTAACTTTCAAGTCTGTCTCAAATAACATCATATACTGTAGGTTCAGTACTGAATTTAAATATTTCGTTGTATTGAAAACGTTCGTTTCCGCATCTTTGGACAATTTTGTTTAGACAGGCCCGTAGCAAATGAAGTACGTTTGGTGCCAACGCGACCCCCCCCCCCCCCCCTCCCCTCCCCCTCCCCTCCCTATTTCAGAAATGTCAACTTTTCATTGGTCTCGGTCATCTCTTACATTGGTCTCGGTCTCGGCCATTATATGTCTTGGCCACGACCACCCCCCCCCCCCCCCCCCCCCTCCCCCCTGCTTACACAACTAAACTAGTGGTCTCGGTCTCGGCATGATTTGTTTGGCAACTAACTAACACCCCCTGCTTACGCAACTAAACTAGTGGTCTCGGTCTCGGGCCACTCTTTAAAAATACAAAATGCGCACCCCCCTCCCCTTGAGAAATCCTGGCTACGACCCCCTCAATGCCCCCCCCCCCCCCCCCCTCCGTGGCTATACGCCGCCGCTGATGTTAATGATATTGATAGTACGATTTACACGTACCTGGTTCTCGTTAAAATGAATGATAGTGAGTGTGTGTGTGTTAGACGCACCACTTCCTGCTTATAACCGCTGTGGTTATTATACATCCGAAACCTGAATGGAATTGCGTATTGTTACGGTATTTGACGATCTGGAAGCAATCTGAACAGCTCCGGTCTTCCAGTTGCGAGTGTTCTCGGAAAGAAAACAAATCACAATAATTATGACTGTATAAGACAAATTTTCTTGCATATAGAAGATCGTGAGAAATTATTAACTTTGGAGCCCCACCTAAAATCTGGAAACAGTTTGGAAAAATTCCGGACTTCCAGTAATTAGTGTTTTTGCCAAATTCTAATATGTATCACCATGGTTATATAGGACCACAAGTTATTGCAAATATTATAAGAATATGGAAAATACTGCTGAAAACTGCTTGTCTACTAAAAAATCGCCAATGTGGTAAAATGAGAGTCGTATACAGCCTAGTCTTTCGTCAAGACTCTCACGCTATATGCACAATTTCGCGAGCGGAGCGAGCGGAGTGTGAGCGAAGCGAACACATCGAGCGGGTACCGCGAGAGTCTTTCTTTCTTTGCACATTGGTTGTTGTTTATTTCTAATGTAAACCTATTAAATAACGAATATTCATCTACCAAGTTTGGTAGATCAGCCGTTTGCGAGTGTTAGTCTTTGTTTAGACACACAATCAAGCTGCATAGTAAAACCAAGTAAAACTAAACACGCTTTCTTGCACAATACACGGTTACTGGTTGTTAGAGGGTCTCCGCAACATACTAGCGTAGGCCGTACACGGAGCGCTCTATCTGGCCGTACATGTTAAACCGTCGATAAGGACGCATCCATTACATGAATAGGGTACGTCATTTCAAAATATGTTGCTTTCTTGTAAAATAAAGAAGTGAGATTTGATATGGATACAAAAAAGGATATTTTTGTGCTTCAGTTTTACTCTGATGTATCTCATATTTGATCATTAGAATAGTAATCATAATATTAATGTCTGATACTAAATAAACCCCTTGATACATGATGGAACACGCCACGGCAATACTCGTGTATTAGGCCCCGGGTCAGGCAGAGGTTACCCGCATCTAGCGATCTGATTCGTTAATGTTTTCATCTCATTAATAAATTACTGCGTGGTAAGTTCATAAAGGCTCTATATGGGAGCCAGTCATCGATATCGATGGAGCCAGTTCGTATCGCTCGCTGACCCCGTGCTCTCTCACAGCTAGCTAGCTCGCGATCGCATAGGGAATCTCCAAGCCATATGGAGCCTTGACTAAAGGCTATATACAGCCTAGCTTTCGATCCTAGCAGAATCTTCCTCAGGGCACAAATGACAGTTACTACAGAAAAAACACAGAATATATACCAACATAAACACATGTATGGAAGGGGGGCTGGAAAGAGGAAAGGAGGCGGAGACACAAAACAATGAAAGCAACTGTGAGTGGGTGAGTGTCAGGACTGCTTGACCAATCAGGTCAAACAGGCATGGGTGGGTCCTTAAGTGGCTGCAGTCAAAGAAAATGTGATGAGAGTGTAAGGCTTAGAGAAGAATAGAGGTAGGGAGGATCAAAGAAATAAATCAAGAAATGGAAAGAGACATGTGAACAAAAGACAGTTGATGAGGTGTGGGGGTGCACACTGGGGGCACTGAGAGGGGAGGAACAATAGAGGGGATTATGAGTGTAGGGGATGGGAGGAGAGGATTAGGACAAAGAAAGTGAAGTGAAGTGTGTTGCAGGATCGGATGAATAGGATAGGCGAGTTCAAAGGAGAGTGGAAAGGATGAGGACCCAGTGGGTGATGATGTGTAGGGAAGCAACATAGACAAATGAATGGGACAGGGAGTGTAAAAGAGATAGTGAACAAAAGGAAGCCTAAATGGGTGGATAATCAGAGGGAAGGTAGCCTTTAGTCAAGGCTCCATATGGCTTGAAGATTCTCTATGCGATCGCGAGCTAGCTAGCTGTGAGAGAGCACGGGGTCAGCGAGCGATACGAACTGGCTCCCATATAGAGCCTTTATGAACTTACCACTCAGTAATTTATTAATGAGATGAAAACATTAACGAATCAGATCGCTAGATGCGGGTAACCTTTGCCTGACCCGGGGCCTAATACACGAGTATTGCCGTGGCGTGTTCCATCATGTATCAAGGGGTGTATTTAGTATCACAAATTAATATTATGATAACTATTCTAATGATCAAATATGAGATACATCAGACTAAAACTGAAGCATAAAAATACCCTTTTTTGTATCCATATAAAATCTCACCTCTTTATTTTAAAAGAAAGCAACATATTGAAATGACGTACCCTATTCATGTAATGGATGTGTCCGAATCGACGGTTTAACATGTACGGCCAGATAGAGCGCTCTGTGTACGGCCTACGCTAGTATGTTGCGGAGACCCTCTAACAACCAGTAACCGTGTATTGTGCAAGAAAGCGTGTTTAGTTTTACTTGGTTTTACTATGCAGCTTGATTGAGTGTCTAAACAAAGACTAACACTCGCAAACGGCTGATCTACCAAACTTGGTAGATGAATATTCGTTATTTAATAGGTTTACATTAGAAATAAACAACAACCAATGTGCAAAGAAAGAAAGACTCTCGCGGTACCCGCTCGATGTGTTCGCTTCGCTCACACTCCGCTCGCTCCGCTCGCGAAATTGTGCATATAGCGTGAGAGTCTTGACGAAAGACTAGAGGGAAGGTGGAGAGACAAATGAGGGTGGAACAATATGATCAAAATAGAGGTGGAACTATGCATGATGAGAATGTGGATGTATATGAATAAGCCCATGTCTATGGGCAGTGTACCTATAGAGAGAAATTAAATGCAAAAAGTATAACATATTAATAAACTAACATGATTATGTGTATGAATGGTGACAGTGTATATAATGTAATCTCAAAGGAAACTAGAATTAATATATGGGGAAAATAAAATGGGAAATAAGAATATGAATAGTATGTGGAACAAAGTGAAGTATCGATATGGGGGGTGAAAACAAACAAATGGTGGTGCAGACGATGAAGGGGAGATGCAAAGGTTAATCACTGCCTTCTTGGATGTTGAGACCACGGGGATGAATGGTGCAGAGACGTCTTATCCAATACTTCTCTCTGCTGGAGCGGAGTGTGTCCGGGCGGTTACCTAGAGATTCTATTCCCTGTAGAATCATGTCAGAAATGGAGTGATTAGGTAGGTTGAAGTGGTTGCCGACTGGGGCGTCATGTTTGGAGGTGTGGATGGTGGATCTGTGTCCGTAAAAGCGTCTCTTGAGGGTGTTCCTGGTTTCGCCTACGTACTGCATGCCACAGACTCTGCACGTGATAAGATATACAACATTGGTGGTGGTGCATGTGATGTGGCCCTTGGTATGGTGAGAGATGTTGTTGGAGTGGCTGGCGAAGGTATCATCCTGATGGATATGTACCCGACACACAATGCATCTGTCGGCGGTGCACTTAAAGGTGCCTTGCTGCAAATATTATACATTTATTTTGGAATTGCACCTCGGACTAAACATGCTAAAGGAACATATTTAGCCTTCACTAGTTTTTGTCTTTCGTGTCTTTTGCATGGTTGGTACAATAATAAATGAAGAAGCACTTAACAATAGAAATATGATTATTGTTTGCTTATTCGTTGAATTTAATAGTGCTGTCATTGAGATAAATGCATTTAATTGTCATATGTTTATTTTATTTTATTTTATTGTTTGTAATTATTATGGCCCTTGCAGTGAAACAAATTTATAATAACCAAAGAGGTCCAAGAGATGTACGACATGATTATTGTAAAGCGATATTAGTAACATTGTAAAAAAACATGCCCCATATTCATGAAACCCCGCTCGCTTAGTTCATGGGCGTCGATACTTACGTAATACCTATTCATCAGGGGGGATGAATGAATAGATCATCCTCCCCTGATGAATGGGTATCAATGACAGATCGACGCCCATGGCTTAGTTCCTTGCTAAGTGTGTTTTTGATGTGCAGTTTATTGATCAACAAACAGTTTTCCTAGTCCTTTTGCATGTTCGCTCATTACTTGATCATAATTATTATGTCATTCATTTATCATGGAATTTACACACAATCCTCAGCCGACATAATACATGTATATACAGGATCACAGAAATACACGTGTTATGAAAACTTCGTTAGTTTTTTGTTTTTTTCACGTGCCTGCAATTAAGGCTAAACAATTACTTGATCCCTTTAAAAAAAACTATTTGTTATCCGAATGTGTATGGGTTAAAGGGACTTAGTTACATTGTCCAAATCCTCAAAATCCAATTGGATTTCTAGCAGTTCCCTCATACCTTGTTGTATTCGTATTAACAATACAAGCATGGGACAGGTTTCGGTTTTCCAAATTTCCCTTTCGTTAAAAAGATATTTACGATTGAAGTGTTCAGATGTTAAATTATCCACTGGATCGTCGAAACCGTGTACAAAGTGAGTGCAATGAGTTAGTGAATGTCACTTTGCATTTTTGCTCATTACTCGGCCATATAACGTCCATTTAACTTGAATTTTACACACAACACCCTGTGGACATATCAGATAACAACAATATACATTGTATCAACCACTCATCACTTTTTGCACATGTCATCAAAGTTATTATAGATCCCTTTAATACTCATCTGTCGTCATGGTCATGGATCTGCAACAACAATATTTTGAGTTGCAGATGATACAGGCTTCAGTTTTCACGCCAATTTGAAACGAATAAAAAAAGACGAACATGTGTTGAACGGAAGGAAATCAACTCCACCCCAAAATCACATGATATAGGCCTACCTGGAATTCGGTTAATTCACACCAGTTTCAACAGAGTTCAATAATTATCTAGATTTTGAGGACGAGACAGCTACCACCTGTCGGCGGATTTTGCGTGATTATATAGGATTATTATTTTAAACCAAAACGAAAGATAATAGGCATTACTAGGCCCACACCCTTCATGCCCTAATAGTCTATTTGAAAGGTGGAACAAATGGTAGGAATATTATCATGGTGATGGTGATTTCACGTCGTAATCGGTATATTTATAGAAATTACAAGGACATGGTCGAAGGCCGCGACATCATTATATGCAGGTTAGTTGGCGAACCATGATTGGGGCGATATAGATCGCACATGGTTAGGGTCTTGACATCATTATTCCGTAATGAACAACTAGTTTTATAGGGGGGCTTTTGAGAGAGCGAAGCGATCGAGCCATGGAGGTTCTGGAAACAGCTCTTAGAGCATTAAAACACAAAACAACGCACCCTGTCTCACTTTATTATGATATATAATGCAGATCAAGTATACCACATATGAATGTTATTTGGGGGCTACACTCTCTGCAGCCCCCACCCCCCCCCCCCCCCCCCCCATCGTTACGCCAGTGCTTGGCATAATTACTCCACCCTATAGAAACACTGGTATATTATGGTTAAGCATGCTATTATCATTATCGTTCAACCTCAACATCTCAAGGACAATGTTTATTTTCCAAACTACTTATCAATATGTACCTGACTGTCTGTCATTGACATGAGGGCGGGATTAAGCCCATCTCAATAGTACGCCCATTTCCTAAACTTGAATGATATTGATAATATTCCTCAAAGTTTAAATTTATGTCAATCTATAATCTGATAACTCCCGATATCAATTACACCTTATATAGCCAGGTACGTTAATCGTGATAGTCATACCTGATCAGTCCGTCTCTGACTGCATCATTGTTTTCTTCATTCATGTGTGTGTTTTCTCGCGTTCCCGCTTTTTGTTCTTTTTTCAAATTCTAGAGGAAATTGTCCAGTGACTCCAGTCCATTCATCCGACTTTTCTTTCAATCTCTGACTTGCTATCGCAGCGACCATAATTATATGAATGATTATGCACGTACTTTGATGGAAATCTTTTCTTAAATTGGAAGAGTCGTTCATTTTCTCCTCGTTATCAATTTGCCTGATTCAATACCACATTCGCAATTTCACATCTTATCCGATCTTGATCCGTCATCGACATAACTTTATTTCTCTGTCTACCTCAGCGACCATAGAATTGTACATGTTCCCGGACTTGGACTGTATTCTATTCTTGTATTAGACAATCATTTATTGAATGTGATTCTTCATGTGCGTCTCACCCGTGTGTCAATGAACTGACTTTCAACCTCTGATTGTTATGTCCAAATGTGTCCAAATGAATGATATGTACAGTCATATTTGGACGGTGTTCTTTTCTTCGATCTTGGACATTTACCATAAATTTGCGCCGTTACCCGTCGTAATAAGGCCTTCTTTCTAGCCAGCAGTGCATGCATTCAAGAGTCAGATCATTATTTGCAAAACTATCAATATTGTTTTATTTAAGCTTGTTTTGTAATTGTATATTAATACATCATTAAATGGGGAGCTACGTGAAACTGTCCGAGTTCGAATTCGGCCCAGATATCTCCGGATTGTGTTCAGCCAAGTATGACGATAGTAAATGTTTCAAAGTGCCCAACACCCCAATCGCCATGTCCGCCCGGCGCAAGGAAGGACACAAATATACGCAAGACAACAACACAAAAGCAAAGAGCAAGAAACTGGCAATTGAGAAGCTAACTAGGTAAACAAACAAAAATAATAATCAAGTCGGAAAACATCCTAATGTTTCGGCTGTCATCTCTTATATTTGTTGCCAGCTTCAGAGTTTAAATCAAAAGTTTAAATTGTCGTGGTTCTTCTAAGTAACATTTAATCTTTAGTCAAATATTTACAATATTATGACAACTATATTTAGCATTTTTTTTATTATTCCATACATTATTACTTACTCTTGTAATTCTACTTAGTTACACCTGGATGCAGCATTGACACGAGGACACTTTCTCCCCGTGACATAGTTTAGGATGTCCCTGTAATGAATGTATGATTTATTTTGTTCGTTGATATCACTAAAAATGTATACGAACTTATTTTGTTTATCCAAGTGAAATGGTCGATGAGGTCCTCAATGTAAACCCGTCCTACCTCGAGTGTTCCGGGTGTAGAGAGTCCATCAGGGATCGCTACTTTCTACGGGCCATGGACAGATAGTAGTAGGTTGGCAGCTTATTCTGTGGTATTGTTCTGTCTCTAATCAGGTTTAATATAATTGTATAACGAACGACACTATCTTCTCTTTCCAGTAAAACAGTCGATGAAGTCCTCAACGTAAACCCGTCCTACCTGGAGTGTTCCGGATGTAAAGAGTCCATTATCGCTACTTTTTGAGGGTTATATGAACATAATGAGAGCAGTTTCTCCTATGGCATTTTGTAGTTCGCTAATTTGGTTAATAATTACTGTGTATATACATGTATATAAACAAATCGATCTTATCTTGTCTTTCCAGTGAAACAGTCGATGAGGTCCTCAACGTAAACCCGTCCTACTTGGAGTGTTCCGGGTGTAAAGAGTCCATCAGGGATCGCTACTTTCTGAGAGCCATGGAGAAATATTGGCATGAGGACTGTTTAGCCTGTGACCTTTGTCAGTGCAGACTCGGGGAGGTTGACTGCCACATGTACACCAAGCTCGGAAGGAAGCTTTGCAAGAGGGACTACTTGAGGTATGTACACTCATCTTTTAAGTGCCTTAATTTCTTTTTGATTACACGATTTTGGAAGACGAATACCATTTATACATGATAATCTGATAACTGCTCAACAATAATTAAAGGATAATGAAACCCGGATAAATGTGTGCTATGAGACAATAGTCCCTGAATGCTTGAGCACGATCGATCAAGAAATAAAGAAAACTATGGTTCTTTGAAAATAGCCATTTACTTCTGCGAGTGACTCGAATTGGCAATGCACTCTGAAAAAGTTGTGGACTACTCCCAATTAATATAGTACACAACATTTCAACAACAGAAATATCAAAATATGTTTACTCTTCGTTTGAGTTCAACCTATGTTTTGTAGAATACATGTACACAATATATCATGCGAAAAGTTTGACTGAAGAAAACTGTAAAAAATTAAATTTGTTTACAAAACATATAGGAAGTTGTCCACAAACTTATCAGAGTGCGTTGCCAATTTGAGTCCCCCATAGAAAAATGATATGTACGAGATGGTGTGTGACGAGATCGTCCGAGTGCCGATATCGCCTCAAATGTTTCTTGACATAATTATAGTTTAATACAATGTAGTTCCTTTCAAGTCAGTGTTTGTTCATAATGTGTATTTTCTACATCTATTTTTCAGATTGTTCGCACCCAGCGGCCTATGTTCCGCCTGCAACCGCTCCATACCGGCCTACGAGATGGTGATGACGACTTCGTCCGAGTGCCGATACCATCTCGAGTGCTTCAAGTGTTCGCAGTGCGAGAAACACTTCTGCGTCGGCGACAAGTACTTCTTGGTCGACTCCAAGATCGTCTGCGAAGATCACTGAAGATCAATTCAAGGTCACTCACAAGGGCATTCACAGTGTGAAGGACAAGGTCACTGACAAAGGAATGACCAGGGAAATAATTATTTCAGTGACTTGATCGAATCCAAGATCGTCTACGAAGATCATGGACAGCTTGAAGGTCACCAACAAGGTGATAAGGATATCTTGCCATCGAATAGATCCATTGAGAACATTATGGAGAATGTAACTAGTTATTTCGTTAATTCAAACATATACAGAAACTGACCAGAAATATATGTGATTAAAAATTAGCAAAGAAAATGGTATTCCTACGGGATTCGAACCCGAGACCTCCGGATTGCTAGACCGGTGCTCTTACCGACTGAGCTATAGAGAACCCTATGACGGCATTCGTCCCAGAAACCCCTTAATTTTCATTGCTCGTGAGGTCAGAAGCTATTATAAACCTGACATAAACCCAAGGATAGAAATCAACTTGGGGATATATGCGAGGGATCACCGAAGTGATGCAGCTTTTTTTAAATAATTAATTCAAACGTATAGAGAAACTTACCAGAAATATATAATGTGATTACAAATTAGCAAAGAAAATGGGATTCCAACGGGATTTCGTTGTAAGGATTAAGGACAATGTCAGTCACAAAGTCAGAGGTATCACAAAGTCACTTGCAAGGTCACGAAGAAGGTCACTGGCAGTGTTAATTATGCTAGGGTCGCCGCATTGTGTGTACCAGCAGTACCCTTACAAACATACTCATTGACAATTTGAGCATTTCGTTAGGGTTTGAGTCTATCTTTGTAATAAAATAGTAAATGAAATATTGTTTTCTGAAAAGATATGGATACTATATTTGTTTTTTAATTTTTATTATCAATATTTGTAAAAATGTAACATTAAGAGGAAACAAGTGCCTTCCACTCCTGCCCTTCTATAATGACTATAGATATATATTTATGTTCGGCATTGATGTTTTAATTCGACATTCCAGTCATTGTATATACTATTATCATTCCTGTAAATATTAGATATTTTCGTTAAGATAAATTGTAATCGCCAGAATGTTTTCAAGTCATGTGTTATACATGTATTATAATGGAGTTAACTCTATTTAACTTCTTCGTGAATGTATACTTGCTGGAGATTTTTTTTAAATTGATTCTCTTTGTATAATTTGTGAGTGAAGCGCGTAATAACCTTATATAGGTTTGGGGTTTTTTTTTTACCATGTGATACTCTAATGGTTAATGATCTTAGGCGTATTCGGCCAACCGCGTAAATTAGGTCATGGCCAATGTTTTCAAGGCTATGATGATTTCATTATTCATGTCAAACAATCTGTTATCGACTATCATTTTTCTCTCTCTCTCTCTCTATCTGTTCCTTTGTTTCGCACACTATTTCTTTGTTCCATTGTCACGGTAAATACTTTTGAGTACATCTGTTATGACGTGTACTTTGTTAAATTATATATAGACTTTTCTTTATAACCATTATTTATGTAAATGTTTATTTATGAATACAATTTCAGGCCACACCTACGAAGCGAAGCATCCTTTATGTCTTTATTTTCTTCTATAAAAATGTTCCCTTTTACAATGTTGCCATTGTTTTGGTAAAAATTAATGGGGACACGTGCCCCCTCCCGTAGCTACACGCCTCTGCAAAGTTGTTTACGGTAGTGGTGGATTACAAACTCATTTAAAATATCATTTGTTGTATCTAACATTATTGTACTTATTTTTGAGCTATTTATTCCATTGTTGTTCAAGAACAGGTGTCTGCTGTATAATAGTGGCCCTACAAACGCAAGCTGGAATTGTGTAGATAATAATAGTGTATTTTGGTGGCGTGTTTTGTTTGCTCCGCAACCAGCGCTCTATGATACAGATAATATAGAGTCAATGTCATGGAACCAATTAATGTTTTGTCTCGATATCTTCTGATAGTGCTCACGGAAAAATTATCGCAAGCTGGAATTCGCAAGCTGGAATTATGTTTAAAGATAGAGTCCTTCTTTTGCAGTCATCGTTAAAGTTTAGTAAGGCGGACATACACCACAATGATACTATATCAAGTTGGTGAATTTGACTAATTGTTTAACTTCACAGTGATAAATGTTTTAAGTGATGCAAGAAAAACAAATCACTTTGTCAGTGGCGTAGCGTAGTTGGACTGATTGGACTGATTTTGGGGGACGCCTTATACTTGTATTACTTCATGTTTTCACTAATGTACCCCATAAACGTACCTACCCCCCCCCCCCCCCCCCCCCCGTTTGATAAACCCCACTGCACTTCTTAAGCCCGGCGCAGACCGAGCCGACTCGACCCGATCCGACTGGTTTTCAGCCTGATTAACTCAGTATGCGTTGCCTCAGGACTCCGGTTTTGCCAGTCAAGAGCCAGTCGGAGGTCATTCGAGGTCGATTCGACATGTTGAATCGGCTCCAACTGAGCGAAACTGACTCTAGCCTGACTGAAAACCAGTCGGATCGGGTTGAGTCGGCTCTGTCTGCGCCGCGGCTTTAGTCTATCCCTCTTGCTCATTTTCAAGTCCTCAATCTTCTCAGACTAGCTCTAAATTTTATATTCCTCCGTACATAATAGGATAATTATCTCACAAGTTTTGATTTTCGGCTTGCAAAAGGACTGTATCTTTAAGATTTCGTAATGTAATAATTGGACAAACGTTGAAGAAACTGAAAACATATATTGGTGGCGCTAAAGAAACGAGCTGGATTTTTAATTGTTTATATCAAATGTAAAACTCTGTTTATTGATTACAAACTTATTGTTTTTTATTGTACATGTACGGAAAGAAAATGTTCAATGTGTTTAACAAGCCTGTAATAACTTATATCGTGTTGTATTTATTTTTAAACAAATATTTAAAGTGTAATAGCGGAACTACACTGAATAAAACTGTTAAGGAATGGATAACGAGTTTCATAATTTGGTTTCAAAAGCAACACTTTCTTATACTGATCTACATGATCTAGTAACTAAGTTAGCATATGTAAACAAAAAACTGGCAAAGGGTTGGGTAAATATGTGAATATTCCATGGTAAATTTTGTCACGTGACTGAGTAATGAGCAATAATGCAAAGTGTCACTTGCTAACTCATTTGTTTACACTCGGTTAAAAGTAAATAAAAAATACCTCCCCCCCAAAAAAGATACATTGTGAAGTGGGGGAAATGGTTTTATTATTCTATTAGTAAAAACTAGAGCAGCCAGGCATCACAGAACCACTAGAGATCCAATTTAGTTTGGTCAATTTAGACAAACTTACACGATCCCTTTAAACTACTTAGTTAATAAAGAATTCTTCCGCTAGTATTCAAATCTGATATACTTACTGCCCATTCATATATTAGTGGAAATGTATTCATGTGCATTTTGATTTTTAAAAAATACATATTTCAATGGATTTTATTTAATTACAGTTAAATTACCATGTAGATTTAGTTTGTCTATTAATGTTAAAAAAAACAAAATTATTCAGTTGAGATTTACAAGTCTTCATATTATTTAAAAATTAAATATTTTGCATAATTTTGTTTTTTTTATCTGCATGATTGAATATGACTATTTATTTGAATAAGATGGAAATAAAATGAAGAAGTCCACACAGACGTGAAGGTGTTTTGTTTCACCTGCACGTTGGTTTAGTAATTTTGTAGAATCTATAGTATCGTTTTGTTTTAGAATTGTTTTTAGGACATATAAAGCTCTAAATTATAAACGTGTTCAAGGACATTTGTTTTAACTTGATTTTATATTTAAGAGAGTGTCACTAGTACAATGTAGTATATAAACATGTAGGTTTGTTTACAGTCTGACGTAGTTTGTAGAAACTAGCGAACGAAAGCCTTACATGAAAGGCAATTGTTCAAAATCTTATTTTGATCGTGTAAATACAAATTATTAATGGACAAATATGTCTGATGTTTCACAGACATAAATAGCATACTAGTAGTAGTTCTAGTTACAAAATTTTGTATTTTTTTTGTAATGTAAAACAAAATAAACAGTCATATATTGCCTTATTTGGACACAAATATGTCAAGCAGTATTGTGTATTTTATTACTGTGTAACACATCTGTGAATAGTGTATGCACTATGTTAGGGCTCAAGCATGTCAAGAGTGAGCACAAGTATTAGGGAAACGAAAACGCTGGAATTTTCGTGTACTCTCACTGATAAGTGCATGATTCCTATCACTTCAAGTCGTTTATTTCTAATAATGGAAAATAATCAATGTTTTTTAAACCACTATCAACTGTGTTGACTAACCACTGGAGGCTGCCATGATTTTCAATGTGCACTAAAAAAAAGCGGGTTATGTTACCGCTGTTGTTGAATCTGCTGCTACGTCAGTGGTTATGTTACCCACTTTTGTAAGTGCAAGGTCAGATGACGTTTCATATGGTACACTTTGAAGTTTGAAAACATGACAGCCTCCAGTGGTCAGTCAAAACAGATGACAGTATATAGTTAAATAAAAACACTGAACATTTACATTGTTAATGACACCCAAGAGGAACATAATACGACATGGGCCCCGTTGCAGAAAGAGATACTGTACAATCAATTGTAAGTTACAATTAATTGTATGTCAGATCATGTATTCTAAATGCGGCAATCTGATTGGTTGAAACGCGCAAATTGTATACTTCCAATCAATTGCAACTTACAATCGATTGTATCTCTTTCTGCAACGAGGCCCTGAAGTGACGGGAATTATCCGTAACAGTATAAGCGAGCATGCCAGTGTTTCGATTCCCTTTAAAGGGGTTGTTCAGTTTTGGTATAGAGGGCGCTGCACGAAATTATTTTTTCGTGAGATGATGAAAAACTGAGTGTAAAATTTGAAAGAGCATACAACTTTAATGACAGAATAAACTTTATTTGATCAAATCCGGTTCAGAAACGGCTGAAATATCAATAAATATATCCGATCGGAATAAATCTGGGACCCAGATTTATTCAGTGATTTTTTAAATTTTATTTTAAAATACTTACACTTTTTCAAAAAAATTAAAGAGGTTTTTAAAAAGTTGTTGATGATCTCTCTATTTAATCATTATTTCAACTTTTTACTCTGTCGGTTGTAATGTAATGGTGCAGGTTTTGGTTACGAAATTTAAGTGTAACCAAAACTGTACTCTCTTTACCAAAACTCAACTATCCTTTAATGTTCAATGCAGAGCCCCAGTTAACAGAGGAATGTCCCATGCAGTCATACCTTCCCGTAAAGCTTTTTTTTTTTTAATGCAACGAAAATTAGCTATTCAGTGGCAATTACATGACTTTTTCATTGCAATTGGCGCGGCATCTATGCGACAACAGGCCCGTAGCCAGGGGGGGGGGGGGGTGGGTGCGTTGGGTGCGTACGCACCGCCCCCCCCCCCCCCCCCCCCCCCCCAATTCAGAAAGGTCCACTTTTTGCCGGTCTCGAGTCCACTTTGTATTGGTCTCGACCATCTTAACCGGCTTACACGAATCTCAGCCTGTGGTCTCGGCCTCAAACATTTTTGGCATGTGGTCTCGGTCCCGTTTTTGTAAATTACCTACCTCCTCATGAACAATCCTGGCTACGGACCTGCAATACGAGAATGCAGTGCCACCATTTGAAAGTGTTCCCAAATTCTGCGCTGCCACGGAAAATCAGCCCTGTTGACTGACATGGCTTTTGTAGGGAACCAATAATATCAAACAACGGTACCAGAACATATGTCTGTGTTGTTCTTTGCGTGGTGGTCCCCTTTAAGTTACGGGAGTAGCCAAGTGCATGTCGTGGCTATTACGCGGCTTTATGAGGCCGGGGGGTGTTTCACAAAGATCATAAGTTGATCTTAGCACTAAGATGGTCTTAAATATTATGGAAATCCATTAGTGTCTTGAAACAGTTTTATAAAAGTTATGTTGGAAAGCATAAAATGTTGATTCAAATCATATATATTTTCTAATTATCAAAGAGATTCATAATCTTCACATAAAATTCATGAAATCTCTTTGATAATTAGAAAATATATATGATTTGAATCAACATTTTATGCATTTCAAAATAACTTTTATAAAAAATGTTTCAAGACACTAATGGCTTTCCATAATATTTAAGACCATCTTAGTGCTAAGATCAACTAAAGGTAGTATCTCACCGGAGGAGACGTCGCCGCGACTGCCGCGACTGATCAGTCGCGGTAGTCGCGGCGACGTCTCCGCCAGTGAGACCGGAAAAATGCCTTGCATTCTCACCAAGGCGACGTCGCCGCGACGTCTTCGATAGGTCGCCATGAGTCTCCACAAGGTTGCGGAGACGTCGCCGCAACTTCTGCCTGTCTATATATACCTAGATCTACAAGAAGATGATAAACACCTCAGTCACGTGGTCTCTAAAGTGGGTCAAGCAACGTCAAGCAGTGTCGCGGAGACGTCGCCGCAACATTTCCTCTTTGTCGCCTTGGTCTCCAGAAGGTCTCCGCGACGTCGCAGAGACGTCGCGGAGACCTGCTGGAGACTGGAAAAAGTCTCCAAAAAATCAAACATGTTTGATTTTCCCACGACTCACCGGAGTCTCGGCTAGTCTCCAGGAGACGTCTCCGCGACGTCGCCGCAACTGATGGAGACGTCGCGGAGACGTCTCCGAGACCTGCTGGAGACTGGAAAAAGTCTCCAAAAAAAAAATCGGCGGAGATTTCCCCGCGACTCCCCGGAGACCCGGCTATTCTCCAGGAGACGTCGCGGAGACATCTCCGCCAGCAGCAGAGACTCGAGTCGCCAACAGGTCACCAACAGTAGTCTCCAGGTCAGTGAGATACCACCTTTAGGATCTTTGTGAAACACCCTCCTGCCTATGTAGTATAGGGGGAGTTAGTGCTGTAAAATAATCGTTTATAAATTTGCTTTATGTGGTTTTTAGGTGTGACTGTAACATTAGATGAATAAGCCTACATGTAGAGTGGAACCCCATTATAACTAGGTGCTTGGGATTATGATAATTACCTTGTTATAATTATGAGGTATTCTGTTATATCGGGGTAAAAAAGGGAATAAACAAAGCTGGGACCAGCAAAATTACCTTGTTATAAAAGGGATCAGAACTCTTCTTAATGAGGTTCCACTGTATATACTTTCAATTGTGCATGCCCCAACAATACAAAACCAAACTGATAAACAAATTACATGACCAAGAATAAGCATGAAACACATCAATATCATGAAATACTCAGACTTCGAAGTTCAGCCCAAGCTAATTGTTATTGGAGTAAATGTATTTCCTCCACCAAAATACAAAAGAAATAATACACCAGATAGTCATATTAAAGGGGAAGTTTCTACACGCTTTTAAGCAGTTTGGGTACAAAAGGGAACAATCTTAGATACCTAATAGCGAAAGTTTGAGCAGATTTTGATAATCCTATCAAGAATTATGATTTTTCAAAGTTTTGATCAAAATCTTGTTTGCTGCCCTCTCAGTCGGCTCTTTGCCAAATCTATGATGTCACAGATGAACAACTCCCATTGGAACTGTACAACAAAACTTCACAAAATGTCACTTTTCATGCAAAATTATCGTCCCTCTACTCTCATTCTCAGAGAAGAGGTAAATGTGCGTGCATTTAAGGTAAAACTTGCTCAAATGGTCAAGTGAAATCCACGAAATCCACTATGGCATCACAGCTAGATTTTGGCAAATTGCCATCTAGAGAGGGCGGCAAACAAAACTTACCGAAATCATAACTTTTGAATGGAAAATCCAAATTTGCTCAAACTTTCACTATTGGGCTTCTAAAATTGTTCTCCTTTCATTCAATCCACATTAGTACTTGGGGAAACTTCCCCTAACAATCTATCAATTTTCAAATATGAATGAAAATGAGCAAAGAATATTAATTTGATATTAGTTTAATTGTAACTTGGGTTTATACATGTAACCCTGAACATGTATAATACAATATAAGTACAGCAGCTGGAATGCATTGATTGTCATTATTTGTAAAGCTAATTGTAACATAACACTACATGAATTCAATCATAAAGGAAACTGACTAGAAATATTTGTAATGATTGAAAATGATTGAAAATGAGCAAAGAAAAATAGGCTTGTACTACATTAATACTACGTCACGTATGTATGCATGGAATACCAACATTACAAATCAAAAATACTTTAACACATATAGGTGTGTTAATTTGCATCACTTACAATGTACAAGCATGTCACTGTCCTACATAACACTTGTTCTAATTGTTTGATTTATTTATCAACTTGGCAAGTTTTTACACATAACACATGAATTTTATCTAAAACATCTAAACATACATGTACATGTATATCCTCCATCATAGTCGTCTTAATATTTGATTAAATTGAGCAGCATTTCAAACTCATTACACCCTTATCATATCATTTAACATTACGATTGAAGGAGATACATAATAAAATGTCAATGAAAATCACATTTCAGTTCACATGAAAAAGAAGAATTTACAGAAATTACGCCTGGAATTTACCAGATTAAAAACAAATTAATGGCATATGCCATATGAAATATTTTCATTTCCTTAAAATTAGCATTAATAACCAATTTCAGTAAATCAATGAAACCTAATTCAAAAGTTTGAATATCAACATTTAAAATGCAAACAAAAAACAGTATTTCCCTCTAAAGTATCATTCTATTATAAAATATGAAGAAGTACCTTGTATGTAAAAAAAACAAAACAAAACAAAACCCTCTCAACGGCGGACGCGCGCGCACAGACGGGACAAGTATGCATGATGTGGATTTGGTGTTGGGGAAGAGTGCATGTATGGCCGGGTGCATGTTTGTGTGTGTGTGTGTGTGTGTGTGTGTGTGTGTGTGTGTGTGTGTGCGTGCATGTGTGTGTTGTGTGTGTTTGTGTGTGAATGATCATAGGGGGAGGAGTGCCCTAGTATGGGGATTTCTGGATGGGACTGAGCTTGAGTTAAAGGGATAGTTGAGTTCTGGTAAGGAGAGTGCAGTTTTAGTGAAACTGAATTTTAGTAACCAAAACCTGCATCATTACATTACAAACTAATAGTTATAACTAGAAAGGAACACAAAATTACAAATGACGTAGTAAAGATCATGTTATCATTCAAAAAGAGCCGTTAAAACGTAAGAGGGCGCTCTCTAAACACTCATCGGTCTCAACCATTTTGAATAAAATATTGTGCATGTGATGCTTTGTTGAAATAGTGATTAGATAGAGAAATAACCAACAACTATTTAAATACCTATTTTGTAACTTTTTGAAAAGAGGAAGCATTTTTTTGAATTTTTAACGGCTGGTTCAAAATTCTCTAATAAACCCGGGGCCCGGGTTTATTACAAATTGTTATATTTATGGATATTTCAGCCGTTTCTGAACCGATTTTGATCAAACAAAGATGATTTTATTGTTTAAATATTATGCTCTTTCAAATTTTACACTCAGTTTTTCATTACCTCACAAACCAATTAAGTAGTCTAGCGCCCTCTCTACCAAAACTCAACTTTCCCTTTAAGTTTAATTATGCACATTGCTACTCTTCTTCTGTCCCTTAAGCTTTTCTTTCTCTCTCTCTCTCTCCCTCTAAACAATTGTAAGTGATATTTATTTGTACTGTATGATTTGTATGTTATGTATAATTGTGATATTTGTATTACTGATTTTGACTTCTGCACATATTTGTTTAATGTCCGGCAACACATTTTATGTTATTGTATTTTAACGTGACAATAAATTATCTATATCTATATATCTAACAATATTACATATCAATTACAAATAATACTGATTAAAAGGAAACGTTTTATTTACAAGTGTGTTATACATCAACCACTATGTTCATTATTAGTAACATATCTAAAATATATATCATTATCAGAAGGCATATTAGGTAAGGGAGTACAGATTAAAGGGATACTCAGTTCTGGTCAAACATAATTTTAGTAACTGAAACTTGTAAGTTATCAATAAAATGCTTGTATGGTAGTAAAGCAAATAAACTGTTAATTTACAGGGCTCTTCTCACTTTAAAAAAAAAAAAACAGCCTTTTAAAATGATGTGCTCTTCCAGATTTTACACTTAGCTTTGCATTATGTCAAAAAAAGTATTTCTCGAAGCGCCCTCTAAAGGCCCAGTCCCATACTGACGATTTGCACGGCGAATCGCAACGATTTGACATTCGTCGAGAACATCGCTTAGGTCGTGTTGCGTCGTGTTACATCGTATCAGTTCCTCCCCCAAAACCGTCGCGCATCGTGAAGAAAATCGTGAAAATCGCCGTCTTCAACTGTTCAAAACAATCGCCACGTCACGACGATTTTCACCAAAAATCATTGTATTTACCGTTGCATATTCGTGTCAAGTCGTTCCACATCGTTGCAATTCGTTGCGAGTCGTATCGCTTCGTTTCGCTATCGTGAAGATCGCCGCTGTCCGTTTTTTAACTGACCATGGGCGTAGAGACTTACGTAATACCTATTCATCACGAGGGGGGGGGGGGGTGAATTAATAGATCATCCCCCTGTTGAAAGGTATCAATGACAGATCTACGCCCGTGGAACTGACTCAAACAAGTCCAATTGTTCATATGGTGCACTGCCCTATTGTTCCATAAAAAGAATGAAAGGAAATCGTCGCGACATGGCGATAGTTTTGAACAGTCCCAAAACATTCGTTGTGCTAACACGATTCATTGCGTTCTTCGCGATGCGCAACGGTTCGCAGAACGAATTACAACGACTCGCAACGAACTACAACGACTCGCGACGACTCAAGCGATTTTCTCCACGAATGATAATTCGTTGCGAGTCGCCGCAAAAATCGCCACTATGGGACCACAACTTTTTTTCTGCCACGATTTTTCTACCGCAATGGTTAAAGACAAAAGAAGGACGAGCTGACTCGTCGAACAACGACGAAGAACGAATACCGTATTTGTTGGTGTATTACCCGCACCTTTTTTCCAAAAAAAAAAAAAAAAAAAAGGGGGTGCGGTTAATACACGACCATATTAAATGCACTTTTTTTTTTTTTTTTTTTTTTTTAGGGGGTGCGGTTAATACACCGGAGCGGTTAATACACCGACAAATACGGTATTCGTCTTGAGTCGCCGTACAATTCTTTCCAATTCGTTGTTAAATCGTGGCTAAATCGAGTCGATTCGTTCTAGTAAATCGTTGCGAGTCGTTGCTAGTCGTCGTGAAAATCGTCAGTATGGGACTGGGCCTTTAGCGAAAACTTAGCTATCCCTTTAACAAACTTGTGTAACATTAGGAATACGTCCACAAGGTGTCAATGATACTAGTTGAGTAAACTAACAATGTTTGGCCACTAATAATTGGCACCTAGTAATATATTTATTTGCACAAGTTTACATGAGGCATGAAGTTGGCAATCAAGCACTGTACTGTAGGAATGGTGGTAGTAGTGGAACATAACCAATAAGAAATACTTTCTATTCCGCTCCGCAAGTCCAGCACTGTGATCTGCGAACCGAACAGGAATAAGGTTTGCTTTAAGTACAGTACGAAGAACATACCTATACCGTACCTCAAACAGCGAGTATATCAAAAGACTGATTGAGAAAGTTGAAAACTTCACAAAACATCTACTGTGGAGAGTATACACCCTCTCTGGGTAAATATATGTTCTTACCACTGTGCCCCAGATTAGTAACTGAAGAGCCTTTCAAGGCGAAACAGCCTGTATAATTAAGAAACTTACCTTATACTTATTGTTTATAGCCCCTACCCTAAAGTTGAGCATTGTACGAATACTCGCAGTTCACCATTATACTTTCTAACCAATAAGAAACGCATGTTCAACTAAAGACTGTCCGGGACATGTGATGTAAAGAATCCAAGGGGAAACGTGGCAGATTTTCCTGATGCAGAGCCAGGAGGTCGTGAAGCAATTTGTACTGACAGAACAGGAACACCAATGAATGCATGTTTAACTACAAGCTTTCCAGGACAAGAAGCATTGTAGAGAATGCTAGGAGCAACACGGCAGGAGACTCGATGCTACAATCGGGACATCATGATACCATTTGTCAGACATGAGCATGGCAGAACATGATCAAAAGAGGAGTGCATCTTTAACTACAGGCTGTCCCGGAGATGACGCAATGTAGAGAATGCAAGGAGTGACATGGCGAGAGACTTACTGGTACAGAGTCAGGACATTGTGAAACCATTTGTAAGAACATGATCATCAAAAAAAAGAGGAGCGAATGTATAACTATCGACTGTGCAGGACATGACGCAATGTAGAGAATGCAAGGGGAAACATGGCGAGAGACTAACTTGTAATGGGGCCAGGATGTCATGAAGCCATCTGTCAGACATGAAGCCCATGAAGCATGGTGAACATGACAAAAGAAGAGTGCATCTTCAACTACCGACTGTTAAGAAGGAGATTGTAGAAGGTGTTGTAGAGAATGCAAGAGGAAACACACCAAGAGACTTACTGCTACAGAATCAGGACATCTTGATACCATTTAGTCAGACAAGAAGCCCCCATTCAGAAACATGGAACACACAATCTGTCTTCGAACATGTCAGATTTCACTATGTCATTTGATTTATGCAGCATATATTATCATACAAATGATGCACAGGCTTGAGTGGATCGGTAAGAATTGAATGCATGAGTTTAACTTTGGAATGGTTTTAGACCATTTCCAAAGTTAAAGAGTGCAGACAATTCTTACCAATCCACAAAATATGCCTGTGCAGCATTTTTTTGGTAAAATGGGCGCAAAAATGCGAAAATCAAACTAAAGTGATACATGTATTTATACCTTTGTTTAAATATGAGAAATTGTATATTACAACAAATGCTATTTGCAGACTAACGCTCTCTGGAGGAAGGCTTTCCTGAAAAGATGCCCAAGGCATTCCCTCTGGACACTACAGATCTTGCATCCCTGTCTGGAGATACAGGACAAGTTGCCACCGCACAGGGTCTGACAAGTGTGAAGATTACCTCACTGAAATTGGGTCTTTTAACAGGAACAAGCACACTGACACTTTCGGTGAGATGATAAACAACCTTGGTAGTATGAACAGGTTGCAGGAAATCCACAGTGACCCTGAAGGTCCCACAATTCCCAAAGCCCACAAGAAACAGGAAAACATTTGGCATCAGGGCAACTATGCACCAGCAGAATTGCCAGACCTAACTCACTTCAGATACAGAGGTGGTACATGCTTGGCGGAAAGGCGAAGGTGAGGAGATGGCTGTTCTAAACCAGGAACATAAGCCATAAGCCAGAAATAGCAAAGAAGGCAGAGGCGATGCAATTGGCAAGGCCAATGAAGTGTTAGATGGACGAGCCGAAGCTGACGCCCAAACGAGTTGACCCCGATGACATCTCCACTGGTACGGACAGATTCAGATGATGACTGGGCCCAAAGTGAAGGATCGGAGCTAGAGGAAGATTCTTACACTTACTTATACTTTTGGTGACATGATAAACAACCTTGGTAGTATGAAAAGGTTGCAGGGTATCCATAGTGACCCTGAAGGTCCCACAATTCCCAAAGCACACAAAAAGCAAGACAAAATTTGGCATCAGGGCAAATATGTACCAGCAGAATACTACCCTTCAGATACAGAGGTGGAATATGCATACAACCCAAGGACAATAATTTTTCGATAATCAGGAAGATTGGCTGTCCGATGTTGTAATCTTGGTCTATTTTCAGGAAGTCTTCTGCGAAATCAGGAAGACTTGGCAGCTCTGGATACCCAAGGTGGTCATTCAGGACACTACAAGCTACATGCAAGAGGAGGACTCTTGCATCCCTGTCTGGAGATACAGGACAAGTTTTTACCGCACAGGGTCTCACGTCTGACAAGTGTGAAGACTACTTTAGTGAAAACGGGTCGTTTATCTGGAACAAGCACACTGACTCTTTCGGTGAGATGATAAACAACCTTGGTAGTATGAATAGGTTGCAGGAGATTCATAGTGACCCTGAAGGTCCCACAATTCCCAAAGCCCACAAAAACAAGAACAAAATTGGCATCAGGGCAACTATGTACCAGCAGAATTGCCAGACCTAACTCACTACCCTTCAGATACGGAGGTGGTACATAAACAGGCATAAACAAAGACATGTGATCTGGGTACAGTCTCTCTCTATATTCCTGTTTGTATTGTTTTCAATATCATTGTTTAGTTGGTGATGTGTTATATTGGATTGTTTTGACAATTTGGCACAAGGGCAACTATTTACCAGCAGAATTTCCAGAATTAACTCAATACCGGCCTTCAGTAACAGAGGTGGTACATGCTTGGCAGAATGGCGCATGGAGAGGAGGGAGCTGTTCTGAAAAGACATTCGGCAATTCAGCCCTTGTATATATTCAATAAGAATGTAATTAGGACATTAATTTGAGTTATAATTTATATACTAGTACATTGTAATATGTGTAAGCTGTTTAATATATTTGCTCATTAATATTCATAAGCTGTCTATTTATAAATTGTAGCGCCTCGCGCATGCATAAAGAATACTTCAGTGAAAATGGGTCTTTTATCTGGAACAAGCACACTGACACTTTCGGTGAGATGATAAACAACCTTGGTAGTATGAATAGGTTGCAGGAGATCCACAGTGACCCTGAAGGTCCCACAATTCCCAAAGCTCACAAGACACAGGGTAAATGTGGGCATAAGAGCAACTACCAGCAGAATTGCCAGACCCAAGATAATTTTTTTAATGAATATTATAGGTAGCATGTCCAAATGTCATGAATACCTTGTGTCACGTCCGTGGATTAATGATAAAGCAACTTGAACAAAGTCTTATAAAGGTTCTCGATATAATCTTCTCAACGGGCAAGTTTGTGTTCAATCAATGGAGTCTCTCTTTGTTGCCTAAATACTGTAATTGTCCAAGCCATGGCCAAGCTCAAGCTGCTCCTCGCAGGGCCACTGCTCTTCAAGAGCACAGTCGACTGTTCCGGCATGTTTCTCCGGCTCTCAAACCACCTAAGAAAAAGAAATGTGCCACGTTCCAGAAAGTGGTGGTCTGCCTCCCTGGATGTCAGTCTGACGTGGTTCCCACGAAGGAAGAGAAATCCATCCTGAAACATAATGGCCTTGGAGAAGAGGTGATCAGATTTGAAAGTGACGGAAATAGCCACCATGTTTCTTGAGCAGATTCTAAGCACTTTCAAGAGAGACGAACTCCAGAATGGCTTTGGCAAGTCAAAATCTTGCACGCTCCTGGAGGTTGTGCATGTAGGTCCCTCTGTAGTGCACAGGACCTTCGCCTGTTGACCACCAACCGCATCTATTTGAGACCCATTCAAGAGGATATGGCCCTTAATGAGACTTCCCTGGCAGCAAACAAAGAAACCATCAAACGCTGCTTCTGTGGCATATTGCTTGTACAAAGAGAACTGAGTGTGGACAGATGTAATGTCCCGTACATGATGTGGAATCTGACGACGAGATACTCCCATCAGTGGATATCTCATATACTAATGAGCCATCTATGACACTTGGTGGGGTATTAGAAATATGCGGTCCTTGTTTTGGGGCAAGTTCAAATGCCTTGTTTATTTTCTCATTCTACATTGTGTATTTTGTTAATGTTATATTTCTTTTTAAAACTCATTCATGTGCAGTTTGGTTCATGTTTCATTTAGAGGTATGGATGTTGGAGCCAGAGCTGTTTACTGGGATATTGGAATGACGACTACAAATCTTCAGTCAGCCCCGGATGAGAATCGTACAGAGGAGTCAATGGATGAAGACCCACAACTTGAGCAACAAGATGTCCTGAACGGTAGGTAGCATTAAACTTGTATGATCAAAACAAAGGCAAGCTCCTGTTGATGAGCAGTTCGCCAAGAGTCCGGATCGGAGGACTATTGCTACGGTGTTACCGTGTAGAAATAAACTCCAACCCGAACTCAGACTAGTTTGCTCGGCTTCTCAGAGAGGTAAAGACAGAGGAGCAAGTTACCCTGGTGAAATAAAACAAACTCAAACTCAAACTCAAGCTCCTCAAAGAGATGACAGAGGAGGAACAACAGAAAGGTTTGCCAGATCAAAAACAAGGCAAATTCAGAAGCAGTCTACCAGACATTCGAGTGAGGATTAGAGGATCCTGTTATAGCCAAATAGAGGGATATTAATACGAAAGGATTTTGAAAGTTACGTACATTACATGCAAAAATTAAAAACAAAGTTAAAATAATAATATCATTGTAAAGCGCTTAGCGATGATTATCAATCATATTAGGCACTATATAAATCAAAACATTATTAACTTACATGAAAAGAAGAAACGCTAGATATCTACTAAGCAAGTGAAGAAGAATGTTCAACTAATTTCAATAGGCAACATGCCACAAAAAGCCTGATGGAAGGCATTCCTGAAGAGACACCCAAGGCAGTCCCTCAGGACACCATAAACATCATAAACCATACACTTAGAAACAAACAGAAGGTCTATCATAGGAAATAGAAATTGAAATATAATATTTTGGGGAATTTGACTTGATTCGCTCAGCATGGAATCAAATATTCCATTCATCCTAAAATCCTAAAGACTATAATACAAATCAGATCAAAATGAAGGGAAATTTTCCCCAATCCTAGGCAAAAGTTAAGGAATGCAAGAGTAGCCTGTCTAGTGGTCACCTCCATATTTGTGTTTGTTATATAACTGCAAAGAGTATTGGTACTTCCCGAAGTGCCCTGTGACACTAAATTGGTTGGTTTGAATTCCGTTTGAAAGTTCATTGAATAAAACATGTAAAATGGGAACCATTCCCTTTCGATGCTCTCATAGTTGTAAAATTTTATTTCAAAATATTGTATTAGTCTGGCCAGGCGATATCTTGACTTTAAAAAAAAAAATTAAAATGCTTGTACACTTGTTTCAAAAAATAACAAAAGCGGTTTTCAAATAGTTGTTGATGATATCTCTATTTAATCATAGTTATAAAAAAAACATCTCATGCACAATTTTGTATGAAAAAATGGTTGAAACCAATGAGTTTTTAGAGAGCGCCCTCTTGAGTTGTAACGGCTCTTTAAAAAAATGATAACTGGGTTTTTACTAAGTCGTTTGTAATTGTGTATACCTTTCGAGCATGGTGGAGTTATAACTATTAGTTTGTACTGTAATAGTGCAGGCTTTGGTTACCAAAATTCAAGACCATAACTCAACGATCCCTTTAAAATGCTACATATAGTAATTATACAATAACCAAACATTGATTTTATTTCCATGATGGAGATTAAATCTAAACACTAAGATTTTGTCTCCATAAATACTGAGTTATAAAAGCAAACTTTTTCAAACAAATCACAAATTAAAAGGCAAGAATGATAATATTTGGAAATAAGTTGATTGGTCCAACATAAAAAAATGGCCTTTCTGGATTTAAAGCAGACATACATTAGTACCATTAAAAACATCTGATCTCTTTCCATGAAATATAATTTTATAAAATATACAATTTTCTTTGGTATCTCTTTTGACTATGCACATAATGATTCACACCCAATTTAAAGTGATCCATTAACTTTGTACAATTTCAACCAAAATCACTTGGAGCTTTCCCACTTCTCTTGTACCTTGTTGTTTGGCTTATGGTTACAGAAGAATGAAATAGGTTCTGATTTTTCAAATGTTTCACTCTCCAAGATCATGGATATATTTAAGATTTAATTTTTAGAGCGTCAATAGACGGTTTCAGATCGTAGTCAAAAGAGTATCTGAATTCTGATACTCAATAGTCTAAAGTATCCAAATTTGGACACTTCACACGAACAATAGGGATCAAATCAGACTTCTTTTTTTTCTTTCTGTTTTCACTAGGTAAACTTTGTTCCTTTTCCATGAAAATTCCACATATCATTCTCAAGAATCTACAATGATATTAGTATATGATTGAAGTCTTAAACATAACTTGTGGGGAAAAATAGAAAGTTAATGGATCACTTTTACATTCATAACATTGATTGGCAGAATACTAAGTATATAAGCGAAGTAAGTATCTTTTCATGTTCTCATGTGTATGAGAATAAAATATCATCATACATGTACATCAGGCATAATGAGGCCTAATGAACTAGAATTGTTAATCTGTTCATAACTACATGATGCAATACATTTGCAGCCAGCAATGATTGTCAATTGCGATCTAATATTATCTAATAATTAATTTGTTTTTATTTACATAAGGAGATAAAAGTACACTTTGATATCCTAGCTAGTACACCCACATTTTTTACCATGTCTGGGACTGGGACATACATGTGTGTAGTTTCACACAGTAGTGCCTTGACAGCTTGAACCCGAACCGGCCGTGCATCCAAAGCAGTGATTGTCCACGACGATTCGCAGATCCAGAAGATCCGAAGCGGACTCGATATCCCAGACGCTAAGCCCCTTCCCACCACTGGGCAACAATTTCAAGGATTCTGCAGCAAATACAAACAAAAGAAGATAATGGATTGAAAACAACAAATCAGGGGCCTGTCTTAACTGTCACCTGACCCTGTGACTGATCTACGGACATACAGATGGCATATGATCTGATCACGAAGGACAAGGTTGGAGGTATAATAGCAAAGACACTTTCGTGCAACACATGTTTCCCTAAATGTCAATGTTCTACCAAGGTTGTATACGAACGTAGTTAAGAGCCTTTCATGAAACGGACCCCTGATGATGAAAGTGATAGTGAGAAAGAGCAATACATCTGGTCCTGGCAGGACTAGAACCCCAAGACATTTGGATTGCTAGACCAATTGAGCTAAAGAGCACCCATCCCACCCCACTCAAAACATGGTTATCAGTCTGATGATGATGGTGATGATGATGATGATGATGATGATGACGATGACACTGACGATGATAGTGATGATGATGACACCGAAGATGATAGTACTGGATGTGGTTGGTGGTGGTGGTGACGATGATGATGATGATGATGATAATGATGATGGTGACAATGACACTGACAATGACAGTGATGAAGATGAAGATGAAGATGATGATGATGACACTAACAGTGATGATGATGATGAAGATGAAGATGAAATGAAGATGAAGATGATGATGATGACGATGACACTGTCGATGATAGTGATGATGATGATGTTATGGTGGTGATGATGATGATGATGATGATGATGATGATGACGATGACACTGACGATGATAGTGATGATGATGAAGATGAAGATGAAGATGATGATAGTGATGATGATGATGATGATGACGACACCAACAGTGATGATTACGATGATGATGAAGATGAAGATGAAGATGAAGATGATGATGATGATGAAGAAGATGACACTGATTGTGACGATGGTGATGATGGTGACAGTGATGATGATGATGATGATGACAATGACGTTGACGATGACACTGATTATGATGATGATGATGATGATGTTATGGGTGGTGGTGACGATGATGATGATGATGATGATGATGATGATGATGATGTTTGTGGTGGTGGTGGTGGTAATGATGATGACAACATATCAATCCAATACAAATTATAAAACAGATGGTGGTGATGATGAGGGTGACAATGAAGATCATAAGATGTAATGAATCATGTATGATTATTATTTTGATTGTTATCTATCATAAATACCTGCTTTATGAGGGCTTTTGCCCGGCATGTCCAGTTGCTGATTGAAGTCACAATCGTAGATTCGTCCATCCCATCCCACATTGACATGGTTACGGCACATCAATCCGGCCACGGAGTTGGGGTTGAAGTTCCTAACCAAAAGCTGCATGTAGTCTTCTAACTCGCCTCTTCAAAAATTAAGGAAAGAAAAAAAACAGTTTATCAGAAATAATACGGAATGTAAGTTTGTCGGTATTACATCTACCAGGTTTTTTGTTTGTTAAGCCCTTGCCCCTAGCAACTTAAACTTAGCTTTGGGCCACCAAAATTAAATTATCAATATTTTACTTGCCCAAATGGACAACCAAACAGGCAAACACACAGATTTTCAAATGTTTTTGTTGTTTGGATCCACCAGATTAAGGTTTCAGGCCACTAAAATGGTAGATATCTTGATTTGACTTGCCACACTGGGCCACAAGGCACATCACACTACACTGGGGTCAGAAAATTAAAGGCATCTAGTAAACTACATGTACATGTATGTCTGAATAAAGCAAACCCCACTTGCATGTCTTGTGGTTCTTCCATGCCTAGTTGTTTTCCTCAATAAGTAAAAGTATGAAACCAAGAATTTTTCAAATTTTATTTTTGTTATTGCCACATTTATGATCCAATTTGGAATGAGTGGTTAAATCACAGAAATACAAACATATCAACCCTCCTGACGTCAACCTGTTTGAAACGTCGAGCCCCTCCTACCACCCACCCTCTCCTTACAATAAATATACCAGCGCTGTAGCTCTTATAAGAACTACAAGTTCAAGAAAGAATACCAACAGTCCTTTCCAGGACTACCACAGTCCTTTGTAGGACTATCCTAGAAAGAATACCAACAGTCCTTCTCAGGACTCTCCAATCCTCCTCTCTCACATGGTGCAACCGCAAACCAGACATATCATATCAACCCTTCCGTTAGGTTTTGCTATATATCCTTAGTAGATCGATGTAATTGATGAGATGCCTACCTTCTGGCGAGAAAATCTGTGAATCTCTTGATAGGCATGTTGGTGATGGTGAAGAGATTGTTGAAGCTGATGCCAAACGCCTCTCCAAGCTCCTCCTTGTACTTCTCCTCCAAGGGCCCCTGAGGGGGAGGTAGGAACGCCCCTGCATGGTAGAGATTGGATTAAATAGGATTAAATTGGATTAATATTTACATGCACATGTAACAAAACAGACTTTTATTAATATATATGATTAACATCGTGGAGCTAGTTCCTCCTTGTACTTCTCTTCCAAGGGACCATGAGGGGGAGGCAAGAATGCCCCTGCATGGTAGAGATTGGATTAAGTTGGATTAATTACATAAATGTAAGGGAAGGGAATGTTATTGGATCAACTAGGATAACTGGACTTTATTGAATTTGTTGAAGCTGATGCCAAAAGCTTCTCCAAGTTCCTCCTTGTACTTCTCCTCCAAGGGACCCTGAGGAGGAGGTAGGAACGCCCCTGTATGGTAGAGATTGGATTAAATTGGATTAATTACATACATGTAAAGGAAGGGAATGTTATTGGATAGTTGAGTTTTGGTATAGAGGGCGCTACATAAAATATTTTTTGTGAGATAATGAAAAACTGAGCGTAAAATTTGAAAGAGCATAATATTTTAATGACAGAATAAACTTTATTTGATCAAAATCGGCTCAGAAATGGCTGAAATGTCCATAAACATAGCAATTTGTCATAATTGTGGGGCCCCACAAGTATTCAATCATTTTGAACCAGCCGTTAAAAAAAATTTTAAAATGCTTCCTCTTTTCAAAAATTTACAAAAGAGGTTTTTAAATAGTTGTTGATTATCTCTCTATCTAATCACGATTTCAACAAAACATCCCATGCGCAATATTTTATTTAAAATGGTTGAAACCGATGAGTTTTTAGAGAGCGCCCTCTTGAGTTTTAATGGCTCTTTTTTAATGATAACAAGCTTTTTACTTAGTCATTTGTAATTTTGTATTCCTATCGAGCATGGTGGAGTTATAACTATTAGTTTGTAATGTAATGATGCAGGTTTGGGTTACTAAAATTCATTTTGACCAAAACTGTACTCTCTTTACCAAAACTCAACTATCCCTTTAACTAGGATAACTAGACTTTATTGAATCTGTTGAAGCTGATGCCAAAAGCTTCTCCAAGTTCCTCCTTGTACTTCTCCTCCAAGGGACCCTGAGGAGGGGGGGGAGGGGGGCAAGGATGCCCCTGCATGGTAGAGATTGGATTAAGTTGGATTAATTGGATTAATGTTTACATGTACATGTAACAAAACAGACTTGATTTTACTTTTATAAAGAGATGTGATTAAACATCGTAGAGGCCCTCTGATGGGGCGGAATAGATTGGATTAATTACATAAATGTAACAGAAAGGAATTTTATGGAATTACATAGGATCAAATTTTTCTATCCACCAGTTCTCAATATATAGCGGGGAACAAAACGAGATAGACGTATGGGCAGACGGACAGACAGGCGGATGGATAACCCCAAAACATAATACCTCCGGCCACTTTGTTTATCGGAGGCATACAAAATCTTGTTTTACTTGCCAGACTAGGCCACAAGGCAAAACAAGTTCTGGCATTGCTCTTACCCAATGGATTGTAGACCAGGTGAAATTCTAGGCCTGTATCTGGTTTGCCATAGCCAAGCTCAGTTAGGATTTGAAGGTTTCAAAGCAAATATGCAGTAAATGAGTTACCTTCTGAAGGAGCAGGCGCCTTTGAATGTTTGAAACAGATAAATGGCAGTCCATACCTGCCAACATTTGAAAATGAAAAATCCTACTCTCATGTTAGCAAAGCGAAGCGCATAGTCCTTTGCGGCCGTGGTCCAGCTCTAGGGTTCTAGATGCTCTCTTGTGCTATCTTAACCTTACTTTTGAACATATGACCACACTGAATGAGCAATACTTCAATGATAAAGATCATAAATATATTGGCTTAATAAGCTTTTTTTCATATGCATTCATAAACTATGTATGTGTGCATCTATATGCACATGTAAAGAAAAAGAAGGAAAAAAAAGAAAAAGAAAAAAATCAATATATTTTTTTTTTTTTTTTTTTTTCCCCCTTAAAAATCCTACTGTTCCGATTTGTCAGCCTTTTCTAGGGAAAAAATCGGAACAAATAGGACAAAATCCTACTGGTTGGCAGGTATGCCATACAAATGCTGTGGATCATCATCATCATCATCATCTGTAGGCAAGAATGCTACACAGTCAGGTATGCATTAAGCACCCATATCCTACAGGAGCCAGGTTTACCATGTAAGAACTCTTTGAGGATTTAAAAAAAATTAAGATGGAAATCATTGAACTCACCGAGCGGATTGTAGACTAAGTGCAGTTCTAGGCCCGTGTCCGGTTGGCCATAGCCAAGCTCAGTTAGGATCTGCTACACAGTCACATGTCACAAAGAGGTATGCATTAAGCATACAGGTATGACATATTAGCATATTAGCCAGGTTTACCATGTAAGAACTCTTTGAGGATTTAAAAAAAATGAAGATGGAAATCATTGAACTCACCAAGCGGATTGTAGACTAAGTGCAGTTCTAGGCCCGTGTCCGGTTGGCCATAGCCAAGCTCAGTTAGGATCTGCAGCGCCTTTATGCTACGTTGGAAGACTTGGCTACCCCTCTGTAGATTCACATTTTTCGCACTGTGCCAAGATATAATTGAAAAGTATCTTGAAATAAATATACCGTCAAAACCTGTCTTTGCAGAAAACCTGCCTATAGGATAGGGGCCACAAAAAGTGGTCCCCTGCATATGGAAATAACATGTCTATATAGAGCTCACCCGACGATGGCCACTTTTGATGTTTGCCTTGGGTGGTCACTATACATATTTTTGACGCACTGTCTTTATTACTGCCTTTACAAATGGCTTTATTAATGCCGTGACAGCCACTGGTATCAAACTCAGGTCAACTTGAATGGAAGTCAAATGCGGAATGATGTAGGATAGGTCTGAATTACGGCGAGTTAACTGATGGAGATTTGAAAAAATTATTTTTCGGTGATTCGACAAAGTATAACTATAGTACTATATAGGAAAAGTGTTTTCATGACGATATGAGAAAGGGGTTCTAGGATATTATGTAATGTAAGGTTCATCCTTCTTATGACAACAATAATGGACGTGGTGTGGCAAGATTGGTCGAGAGCGTGCCTTCCAATAGACCGCTTCTGTAATGTATGCAAATAATATGCGTATGCGTTGGCAAGCTTAACAATAGTAACTAGGTCCGGAAAGCTAAGTTTGCCTAGTTACTATTGTTACTATTGTTAAGCTTGCCAACGGGGAGTCTGACGTCATACGCATATTATTTGCATACATTACAGAAGCGGTCTATTGTGAGTTGCCAAGTTCAAACCCATAGTAAAAGTATGCCTATCACATTTTTTCCTTCAGCAAGATAATTCATTCACATTTGCTGCTCTCAGGTGTACAAATGGGTACCCAGAAGGATGGAACGGAGTTTCCTAGCACTGCGTGCACCTATGACGTTGTCTTGCTGGAATGATCCCCAGGGAGTGGAAAATGTGCACTTTGTGTGGTACATTGATTGCAGAATATATCCGATGACCAGGGTAATAATAAATATGCGCTGCGAGTATAGCCACCATTATTATTATTATTATCATATACCTGTAGCATGGGAGCGAGGCAACCACGCTGATCTTATTCTCGGCAAGAAACTCGGCGGTGTCTTCTTGTCCCGGCTCTAGCAGAGCCGTCAGGTTGCAACGGTCAATCACCTTGCGACCTAGCTGTCTCCCCGCGGCCGCCAAGTGACGGAATTCGGCGCACAGTTCTGGAGCTCCACCTGCGATTTGTGAAAGTAAAAGTAAAGGGTTTTACTTTGAAGATATTCAGTAAGATTGTCAAGAACTTTGCATTTTGGAGGTGAATTATTCGTAGAAATTAGTTTGTAAACCTTTCTTAGTAGCAGGTTGTACAAATGTGTTGCCCTTTTTGTACCTTTTTTACACACAAAAAAAGTAAGGGATGTAAACAAAGACGCTAAAGACGCTAATTCATTACTTAAGGCCATGAAAAATTAATTGTTGGATTGGCGTAACCCGCCCGCCCCTAAAAATACCGGCGCTAATGCACGCCGACCCTAGAGGTTTTTTCTAATTTTATTTATTTTTTATTTTTTTAAAATTGCAATAGAATTTGCAATTGCGATGTTTTATGTGTGTGTTTTTGTGTATTTGTGCGAAAAAAAAGAAGAAAAAAAAGAAAAGAAAAAAAAAAATCCCTACCTACCTACCCTAATTTTTGGTAGCCCGTTACTCCAATCCAACAATTAATTTGTTTTGGCCTAACATTGCCACCATGTACAAAGCACTCTGTACAATGCAATGGCCATGAACTATAACTGCCATTACGAAACCATGCACCCGTGCCCTAGTGCATGGGCTCATGGCAGGAAAGGGGTTAAAGTAAGTGTGGAGCCTTGGGGGTGCTTCAAAAACATTCTAAGTTGAACCTAACTATTTTGGAAAGCCATTAGTTTCTTTGTAAAAATATTAAAAGTTTATTTTTAAAAAGGCATACATTTTGATTTTTTAAACCTGTAATGTTTGTTATTTTCAAGGAGTCTTAAAGTTATTGATATACATTTTTGTTATAGAAGTCTCAAATAATTGCATTTTGGGGCTTTTGAATATGTTTTATTCCAAGCCTACAAATGGCCTACCATAATTTTAAGTTCGACTTAGTTTCTTTGTGAATCCACCCTCCTGGACCTACCTGTTAAATCTAGGGTGTGTATCGAAGGGCTGTCTTCCAGGATCTCAAGACACCCGTCCACAGTGGCTCAATCCATCATCTCCTTTCTACGAGGGGACAATTCCAGCCCTTGACCTTAGGTAACCCACTCATAACGTCATTACTAAAGTGTTTTGTGTAGCAGGCTATTCATAGACCATGCATAGGTGGCAGGAATCAGATACCTGACAACACATGTCTTGTCTTTGTACTTTACACAACCATAACATTGTGCAAACATAGCGTGTATAATATATCATGGTCATACTACTTATTATGAACATTTTTTATTACCTCCGCCAAGGAGGTTATGTTTTCGGTCACGTTTGTTTGTTTGTACGTCACCAGTCTCCTGCGCACAATTCACAGATATCTCAACCATTTTTTGGAGAAGCTTAGTGTTCATCTAGATTAGAACCCTTACAATTTTCAAGGTCAAAAGTCAAAGGGCAGTGATTTTATAAAATTTGAGTGTTGGCGGAGGTAAGCACACCCTGAGTGCACTGTGTCTAGTTGAAGATGTGGTCTGGACCTACCTGTTAAATCCAGAGTGTGTATCAAAGGGCTGTCTTCAAGGATTTCATGACACCCGTCCGCAGTTGCTCAATCCATCATCTCCTTTCTACGAGGGGACGATTCCAGCCCTTGACCTTAGGTAACCCACTCATAACGTCATTACTAAAGTGTTTTGCGTAGCAGGCTATTCATAGACCATGCATACATGTAGGTGGCAGGAATCAGATACCTGATAACACATGCCTTGTCTTTGTACATTACACAACCAGAAAATTGTGCAAACATAGCGTGTGGTGTATATCATGGTCATACTACATAATATTATGACAATTTTTATTGAAGATGTGGTCTGGACCTACCAGTTAAATCCAGGGTGTGTATCGAGGGACTGTTTTCCAGGATCTCAAGACACCTGTCCGCAGTGGCTCGATCCATCATCTCCTTCCTCCGAGGGGACGACTCCACGTGGCAGTGGCTGCACGCCTGGTTGCAGTACAGTCCAATGTTGAGCTGTAGTACCTCCATTTCGGTCTTTCTCAGCAATCCACTCAGCTTTTCTGAAAGTGCAAATGGAAAGTAAAATTTTCAAAATAAGCTTTAATACTTTTTAAATGATACCCTGTAAAAGATCATTTTGATCCAATGTTGAGCTGTAGAACTTCTGATTTCAGTCTTTCTCAGTACTCAGTAAACTCAGATTTTCTGAAAAGGCAATTGGAGAGATACACATTTTTATGAATCGGCTCCCTTTCTCGAAAATCTTCAGGAAATAATTCCACCTGATAGCAATTAAGTCCAATGTTGAGCTGAAACCTTGTTATAATAAGGAATATTGGGACCATGAAAATTACCTTGTTATACCAGCACAATCAGCTGGTTTCACATTTAGTTTACTATTTACAGCTTTTATATATATTCAACTTAAAGCTTATAAATTATATTCAACTTAAAGCTCTTATATTACTTTGCTAAATATTTGCAGAAGCAGGATCGGTCGATAGTTTGAGGGTGTGAAGCGCATCACAATTATCTTGGGGTTATTATAAAGAAAGCTGAACAAAGTCATACCTTCATTCTCCTCATGATGAAACTTTGCGATAAAATCCCTGAAATTTGGCACACCAATACTGTCGAGTGCCCTCTGTCGTTTCTTGCGCTCTTCCCGCGTCAGCTTGGCCTGGCCCATTTTTCGCAGCTTCTCGGCGGTGAGCTGAAAGTCCTCATCATTCTCCATCTGCTGGAGCGTCTCTGGGACCAGCGAACCCTTCAAAACAAAACAATAATTTTTTTTTTTATTCTCTAATTTTTTTTTTCTTTTCTTATATTGTTTTTAAAAAAACCAAGAAAAAGGAAGTTTGAAATTAAAGCTTTAGAAATGTTCTAAAAATTCACTTACATAGCTGTTGTATTTCAACATGCATTCAACAGTTAATGATATAAGCCTAGAAGTCTGAATGTACTTTAATAACTAATAACATACAAGGCTCAGAACATTTTTTTAAACCCATTTCACATGAGAACATTTGTAAGTGAAGAAAATAATATCCTGGGCAGAAAATATTATTTTGTAAAATCTGACCCATTTAAATACCATTTTATGAAAATATTGGGTGGAAAATACTTTTAATCATTGACAGATCATCCCATTTTTAGTGTACAGAAAGAGTCTAGAATTAAATATTCAAGAGATATTTGATCCTAAACTGTGGACTTATTATATTCACCAATCATTTAATTATCAATGACCATCAATCCCTTAATTCGTCACCAGCAATTAGTTTTCAAGTTTCATTATTTAATTGGACATTCAACATCATCATCACCAGTGCCAGCGGTGATGTCCGCCATCATCATCATCACAACCATCATCTAGAACATTCATTACCCCAAATGCATAAAAAGTAGCAGATGCTTGTGCTAGCCTTTTGCTGGAATCGGTATGCATACAAACAAGCAATTGCCAACAAGCAAACCCTTTTGCTTGCAAGCACAGGTAATTGCCTATCAAACAAATAATTACTTTAAACCGAATGCATAAAACAAAACTTTAAATCACGTTATGCCATAACTAAGGCCTTAAGGGCATTCTCTACCAAAGCCCAACCATGACTTGGCATCCACGAATAGAGCATCAGTTCTTTTTGTGATGCAATACATGCATTAACTGTGATCAGTGCCGTGCGTAAGCACGGCGCTATGACGATACGTCACTCGAAATCTTTCCGTAGATTTGCGACGAGGTGAAAACCCCTCTTTAAATTCCCCATTTTTTAATTTGTTTTATATCTAAACATTTATAAAAGTCTTAACATTAGGAGGGGAAATATAATTTGCTAAAAAGAAGGATAACTTACCTCAAATTGATGATTTTTTACGGTAGTCCGTGTCATATTCCATTTGATCGCTGCAATGATGACCCCGGAAACTAGTCGGCTATGCATGCTAGCTGGGAGCTGAGGTAAGGAAGGTCACTCAATTCCGCGCGTAAGTGGTCGGTCGACTAATACATAGCCAGACTGTAGGTACTCACTGTACTAGGGACTGTGCGCGATACACCCCTGTACAGTGAGTACAGTCTGGCTATGTATTGCATGTATTAGTCGACCGACCACTTACGCGCGGAATTGAGTGACCTTCCTTACCTCAGCTCCCAGCTAGCATGCATAGCCGACTAGTTTCCGGGGTCATCATTGCAGCGATCAAATGGAATATGACACGGACTACCGTAAAAAATCATCAAATTTTAGGTAAGTTATCCTTCTTTTTAGCCTCAGTCATTTCACCATTTGGAACATTGAAGTCCATGCATAACATAATTCGTAAGTATGAACCCAGATATATAATTTTAACTATTGTAATATATATGTTTTTAAAAGTGTGTTTATTGTGTTCCTTTAACTTCCTCACGGTATTCACTCTAGTATGCCAGGCGCTGTGCTTCGCACAGTGCCTGGTTAGGTTTACGCAATGTCATGGGCAGGCTCTGGTATAGCATGCCAATATCAACATCATCAGTCATCACCATAATGACAGTCATCTACAGTCAACTCTGCCTAAGTCAATTTTTCATAAGTCGAATAATCGCCTAAGTCGAAGGTGCTATACCAGTCCTTTTGCTTTATTTTCTATTGTTTTAACCTTACATTTAAGTCAATTTCTTTCTAAGTCGAAGCAATTCATTCAGTCCCAACAGATTCGACTTAGGGGCCATTCTTTGAAAAGTGAAACTTTTTTGGAAAAATTGAAGTTTGTTTTTTCAGTAGTTTTATTTCATTATTAAAAAGGTCAGTGTCCAAGCTTTCATGAAATATATTTTTCTTATTGAATTTATAAAATTTCTTAGAAAAATTCATAAATTTACATATTTCAATATTCAAATAAAAATCATAACTCAGAAAATAATCAAGCTAGCTCATTCCTTTTATTCTCCTGTACATGATGATACCAACTTTGTGACAATTGAACTTCATTTTACTAGCTAAACGTAATATTTGTAAAATTCCTATTTCCATTCACATTGTACATGTCACACACGTGACCACCCCAAAATGTCACACACGTGACATCCGCACATAATAACGTGCATTAAAAAACAACTGTTTGAGATTATTTTAATCTTTCACCATTTTCTTACTTACAGATATACAGTTGTCTGATACTAATATGAACATTTTAGCTTTTCATATTTCACAGGATTTCCCAAATTAAATTGAGTTAAATTTTTTTTCTTCAAAAGAGCAAAGTCACACACGTGACCCATGCCATTTGACCTCTGTCCTTGGGCAACGTAATCCTAATAAAATCTTTTGTGTTACACATGAAAGACTTCAACACATGCAAGTCATATATGAAGTTCACATCACCATACCTCCTATACTTACTAAAATATAAGCATCCTATTTCAGAATTTTTCATGTTTTGGGTCACACTCTGCACAAGTGACCAAGAATGGCCGTTAGGCAGAGTTGACTGTTTAATATTATCCTCGTCATCATCACCTTCATTATCACCATCAGGCATCATCGTAACCATCACCACCACTACCATGACTACCATTTAATCATCGCCACCCTGCACCACCACCACCACCACCACCATCACCATCTTAATCATCATCATCATCATCACCATCATTATCTTAATCATCAATCATCATCATCATCATCATCATCGAATGTCGATCATCAATCATCATCATCATCATCACCATCATTATCTTAATCATCATCATCGAATGTCGATCATCAATCATCATCATCATCACCATCATTATCTTAATCATCAATCATCATCGAATTTCGATCATCAGTCATCATCATCATCATATTCATAATCATAATCAAATAAATTTGTTGCATTTATTCTAAGAGAACTAAGCTGTACTGTAATTAGACTAAATAAATATTTGTATTTATAAAATAATTCACAAATGCTGACCAACCATTTTCAAATTTCTGGCATTTGTAGTTTTGGTTTTCGATGTTGTCACATTTTTCTTCACTGGTCTGCTAAGCTTGTGGCTGTGTGTGTCTACGCTGGTGTTGTAATCGGGCAGGCCTGGCGCTGGCACGGAAGATTTCTGCGCCGAAGTGTTCGCGTTATGAAAACTGCGCTGCGAAGAACCGCCACCAATACCGACGATGGATGAACACACACGCCCGAGCTCCCGGGTAAGCGAAGTAAGCGCACCCGCTGGCCGACCAGCTGCAGCCACTCGCATCGACATCATACTCATACTCATACTCATAGGCCTTGTTGTCCTCTCAAAAGACAATTCGTAAAATTCACGATGAATTTCAGGAAAATGTAGGTTGAACAATGTGAACTCAAACCTACAGAATCAGAATGGACGCTTCAATTGTCAAGATTCTACTTGTTTTTCAAGAGAATTGCGTCCACTTCCCTGGAATAATGTTTATCAGCTGTTGTGAATCATGTGATGGTGTGGCTGTGCGCGCGGACATACGGCTGGCACGTGACCCGCCTACTTTCAACTTTGTTGTTGTTTTTGTTTTCTTATTTCCTATTTTATTTTAATGGCAATGACTTGCAAAAACAATAGTAGTTATGGACCAGCGACATTTACCCTGGTAATTAGCATCATGGCTCTATATCTCATCAATGTCAATATGCCAGAATAACATCCGCCCTTAGAGATCAGTAGAACTAGGGCTGGCCCTGGGTCATGATCGTGCTTTTGACCACTGCGGTAGCTCTACATCTAGGGATTCCTCATTTGTATTTTTTACAGACGCATTGAAATAGTTATGATTATGTATGCCTGGGACTGCCCCTATAATCAGTTCACGTACCATTCAAGAGAAGCAGCCTAGGTTTCAAGCTCTTGCTGATTTGAGACGGGGGGAAGCTAATGATCAAGCTAGGGGGGAGGGGGGCTTGTCTATATTCTGCCCCTTATCTAGGAAAATTAATAAATATATTTCTTGGTACAAAATGACCGACTGCTGCACACACACATGTGTAGTTAATACGTAACATCAACATGCTTTTATTATTTATTATTTTGATTTTGTTGTATTGTTTTTGTAAGTTTTGCAGGGAGGCAGTGACCCCCCCCCCCCCCCCCCCCCCCCCACACACACAGCTAATCATTGCATGCGCAGCACACAAAAAAACACAAATACCGCGGACACACAGTAAAATGCTCGCATACAGCCAATAGACTATACATACAGGATAGGCATGTTATTCTGCAACATGCAAATTTCCTATAGCACTAATTATTACCAGGAAGTTTATTTATCTGAAAAAGAAATTATGGATTAATTTGGGGAATACAGATACATAAAGTCGCCATTATCACTAGTCACTAGGAAAACTGTTTGTAGCACACTTGACTGTATCATTTGAAATGCACTTAGCATGTAACTATTAAGCTAGCACGGTTTTATGAATATGGGCTCTAATGTAGCAACAAGGAAAATGTACAATTATGCCAAGTGCGTTGCATTGTATATTGACAAAACTAAAATATCTGGCAACAAATAGATGTGCCCGTAGTCATGAAACACATCTAGCCTTAATAATTCCATGCTAATGCTTTTTTTGGATGATAGAGCTAAGTTTAGTGGCCAATTACAGTCAAACCTGTCTATAGCAGCCAAGCTGCCTGTAGTGGCCATCAAAAGTGATCCCCTGCAGGGAAAAACAGCGTTATGGGACCTGTCTATAGTGGTCACCTGTCTACAGTGGCCACTTGATTCCCTTAGGTGGTCACTATACACAGGTGTAACTGTCCCTAGTTGGCAACTAAAAAGGGCCACTTGTTGCATCTACTTTTGGCCCTTTGCTCCAAAATACACTTAGAATGAAACCATGTGAGCAGGGTTTTATGTAAATGGGCCCAAGTTACTAAGGCTGTACATGTGCATAACAATTGAATTAATTACACAAAACAATGTCAATTTCGTCTTCAATTAGATTTAATAATTACAACATTCACTAACAAGTATTTTATAATGACGTAAAACCTGAACCTTCCTCATACCAATAAAAAATGAGAGTGAAAATATTCAAACAATTATACACATAATAGCTTCTCGACAAGAAATTACAACATTTTAAATACTAAAAAGCCTCAAAAAGGTTAATCAAGAACTGGATTGAAATAAATAAAAAAGAAGTTCTTGCTTTTTCCAAACATGTCTAATACTCCAATTTTCTCCTTGACATATTACATAATTCACTGGGCCAAAAAACAATTACAAATATCAGTTCAACCTAACATGTATTGATATGAACATTTCTTTAGTTAATTATTATATTCGTGGGGAATTTCTGTTAATTTCCTACTCGTTATCTGTCATTTAAAACTAATGATATGACTACCAAGCACTCTCTTATTATATGAAAATATTCATGAAAAATACTTATGATGATCTCTTTAGAGATAAAAATCCATGACTATTATATATCCTGATAATCCTGTATTGACCATAGCCTTGTGCTTCAGGTGTATATGTCCCGGGGGCTGTTTTACAGAGGTCCCAAGTTGAACTTAACACTAAATTGGACTTAAATATTATGGAAAGCCATTTGCAGCTTCAGAATTAAACATAGCCCAGAGACCAAAATGCAAATATTTGAAACTTTCAACAAAATTGTACATCAATAACTTGGAAGTCTCTTTGATAAAAGAAAATGTTAATGATTTGTATTAAAATTGTAGGCCTGTTTAAAGAACTTGTTCAACCATTTAATAAAGAAACTGATGGCTTTCCATAATTTTTAAGTCCATCTTAGTGTTAAGTTTGACTTTGGATCTTTGTGAAACGCCACCCAGGGCCCCGTCGTAGAAAGAGTTGCAATCGATTGTAAAGTTGCAAGTAATTGCAAGTCAGATCATGTGACTAAATGCACACATCTGATTGGTTCAAATGTGCATATGTTTTGACTTGCAATTAGTTGCAACTTTACAATCGATTTTCTGCAACGAGGCCCAGGCATCTTAACTGTGCAACTAACACCATGATACCAATACTAACATACTAGCCCAAATCTTAATACATGTATGATCATAAAATACTGTAAACATGACTGTATAAGATACACAAGTACAGACATAAAACATGTCGCATACACAATGACAGATTACTTTATAATCTAAAAATATTGTGTAATCACATATGATCAATAAAAGAAAGGCATATCAACATTTGTTTCTCTTTTCCATTAGTGCTCGCATACATACATAAATACAATACTAGAAATGAACTTTTCTGCTGCCTTGTGGCACAGTCGGGCAAGTAAAAACAAGATTTTTCACGTTCTAGTGGCCTAAAAACATGAATCTGGTGGCTGCCCATTCGGGCCAGGGGAATTCAGCATCAATGATTTTTTGGTGGGCTAAAGCTATTTTTTTTTATGGCCCCCGGCTAGAGGGCCTGTGTTAATCTCGAGCACTGCATAATAAAATTAAACAAACATTCAATGCAATAAGTACACTGGATAATAATAGCGATTAATAATTTGCAAATTTCATTACAATTTGGAAAATCAAGCATGACTGACCTTCCTTATAAGAACAAAATGACAGACTGTTACAAACACTATCAGAAAATGCTAAAAGTTCATTATGTCAGGAGATGAATGCATCCACTGTACCTAGATGTACAGATGTACCTAGATCTACATTAACCCCTATCCTGCCATAATGTGCCAGCCACAAATCCCCCCTGTGCCAGGTTTATTTGGAGACCTGTTCAAGTGCTATCACAAAAGCGAGCAATCATGCATAAAGCAGCAAGGCGATGGCTCTCTCGCTTGAAGAGAGCAGCCAATCGATAGCGTGCTCGCGTGTATAAAGCACTATAACAATAGCGTGCGTGCAGCCTCATGGCATGATAGGAGCTAATAGAAGATACATGTACAAGGTTACAATGAATGTGGAGATTAGTAATGCACCCTCAAAAGCCATCACATGAGTGTGTGGAAGCATGTGATGCCACACTAACAATTTAAACTTTTAAACTCGCAGTTGATCATTAAAACATAGTTTGGAATAACAGGGATGTACAGACTTTTGCTTTCAAATGCATTCCTAATTAGTTTTGTTTTACATTAGTAAGGCAGCACATTGTTCATATTTTCATAATCTTATGGTTGATATCAAATTTGTATAAACTGTGTAATATGCTTGTTGGTTATCTCACAAAATATATACAGACTTTCAAAACAGATCAATATTCTGATTTTTTGTTTGTAAAGTGCTGCCTGATATCTAGAACAAATTAACCACCGATTGGTATGTATGATAGCATTTTGTACAATAGTACATTTTTGATTAATTCTTGATTATTTTACACATTTAATGTAAGTAATCACATAATCGATGCGAGGACTTCCACTTCGAGAAAATTGTAATCAACAGAATTTTGCGCTGCTCGAGGTATAGATGATATTACCCAACAAGCAGTATATTAGGTGACTTGCCATTTGTTCTACAACCATTTGGTCAACTACCCAGTTGGTCCACTGGGTTGTAGACCAATTGGAGTGTGGACCAAATGAGTTGTAGACCAACTGAGTAGTGGACCAAATGGTGGTAGACCAAACGGTCATAAACCTCAGTATTTACCAACATGTATGATAGTAGTTTGTAGAATCATAAATTTCTGATTATTTTACCCACTTTCATGTACACTCATGATCACTGTTGTCCGAGAATATGCGACTGGATATGGCAAAGCCCTGCACTTGTCTGTAATTCATGTTGTGAAGAAATGGGCATTATAAGTTCACATAATGTATATAAAAAACTTATGTTGATAAAATTGAAACAATCATATCTTTGCCAAATATAAACCAATTTTTTTCGAACAAAGCATCAAAAATTAGGCTTTTCCAATGGGCTGAAAATCTAAATTTTGATTTGTTACCGACGAGTGCAGGGTTTTGCTACATCCAGTCACATATGACAACATTTACTCTACGACTACTGGAGCCTCCTCCTTCGGGGGAGAGGAATGCGCGTCTCCGTTGTGGTCGTTGTTTTCAGCTGGCGGCGGTGGCGATGGTGATCGCCGCGTTGGTGATCGCGTGCGTGAGCGTGAGCGGTCACGATCATAGCGGGGACTCGAACGAGCCCTCTCAGGGGATCGGGAGCGCGATCGGGATCGGGATCGGGAAATAGAGCGGCTCCTGGAGAGAAAACAGCAAATAATTGCAAAATTATGCCCGGATAATAATAATAATCAATAACATTTATTGGTGCACTTTAAAAGTGTCGAAAAGTGATATTACAGAGCTGCCAACCAGACGGCAAAAAAAAAGGTAATTTTAAACCAAATAAAAGACATTTTGAAAATGAAAATTTATTATTATTATTTATAATAACTAACATAATTAGAGACAGAAATAATATACCAATAATCATTGGAGGATTCTTTTGAATGAAGCGAAATTTTTATAGGGAAAGATCACTAGTTACCTAGTGAAAAATGTAAACATTTACCTAGATTTTATTACTAACTGCCTATTGATTTGTATACAATTAAAAAGCATTCCGAAACACTTTTCAATTAAATCATAAATATCTCCATGATAAGGGAGACATTAAAAAAAATCAAAACCCATTCAATAAGTGTCTCTTTTAACAAACATTTAAAAAATTAAGGGGCTTCTTTAATAACCCCTAAGTATGGACCCCTTAATGTGGGATATAACACAAATACACAATGCCTTTGTTTGAGGCACCATTTAGATTTATGGGCCTTCGGTGACCTCAAAAGTACTATTGAAGTAACCTCAGAGCTGGTAGCTTCAACTAGAGCCTCTCAAGGCATGGTATACATACTACATTTGCGGTAGTGAAATTTTTGATAACCCCCTATTTGTTGTATCACCTTTCTGCAACAATATATTATGTCCAATCTTGTTTTAAATGTTATTCTTTGTGGAAAATAAAAAATCAAATGAAATGAAATTAAATTAAATGACATACTTGTGTTTTGGTGAAGATTTTCTTCGTGGTGACCTGCTCCGGGACTTGCTTCGGGACCTGCTTCGGGACCTGTTGCGTCTTGGAGACCTGAACAAAGAGAGCAAAAAAACATTATTATTATTATTATTATTTATTCAGCAAATCAAATACACATGAAAAGTGTACAAAGTAAGGAAATTGCAACCACTTGGCTTGCCAGGGCTTGGAAAAAAGTGAACTGAATAACTGTGACCAAAAGCCTTCCGTCCCAATTCCAGTGGTTGCTTACAAAATGGTAACAAATCAACAAGATGTAGAAAGTGAATAATACAAACGTTTGAACATCATGAATACAAATTATCTTACACTAATTAAGAAGTCATGAAAACTAATTTAACACTGATTAACTAATCAAGAATACTTCTAACACTAATTAACAAATCATGAGGACAATCAATATAAATCCTGAACTTCAAGAAAATGTTCCACTCCACCCACTCTTCCAACGACTGCCAGTGCATACTTGCCAACATTTGAATTTTGGAAAGAGGGACAAAATTGGCCGGGGGTCCAAAGTGTGCGGGAAGTGCACATTGCAAGCACAAAGTCCATTGCGACAGGGGTCCAGGGGGGTGTTTCACTAAGCTTAAGTCATGCGTAAAGTCATGCGTAAAGTCATGCGTAAGTCCCTAAGTCCTGCGTAACTAAGTGTGACTCTAAGTGCATCTTACAAAGGCATGAGTCATGCGTAACTGCCTCGAGTCATGCGTAAAGTTACGCATGGTCCAGACCATGCGTAAGTACCATAGAAGTAATGTGTGTACTGCTAAGTCCAACTTAGAGCCAACTTAGAGCCATTTATATGCATGTAATGCATGTAATGTACATATATGTAATGCATGTAATGTAATGCATGTAATGCACACATATGTTACATATGAATGAATTGTAAATAAATTATGAATATAAATATATCATATTAATCAATTCTACCATCCGAGTCTATACGTAATTTTTAAGTTTGTAATATTCACTAATTAAACAAAATATTTTGTTCAAACTACATTTTAACTACAGACACTAAGTACAGTGAAACCTCTTCATAATGAGATCATTTAAGAGTTACCTAATATAGTGAGGTAATGTCACAGGTCAAGGTTTTATGTATTTTATTATTTCTAAGCCCTGATAAAACAAGAAATCTGATAAAAAAGGGTAAATTCAATTGGCTCAAGGTGCTCGTTATAATGAGGTTTCACTGTACATAAGTGGTAATGTTGCAGTCACACCGCCAAACTGACAAGAGACCAAATAATTCGGGGACGTTTCGGGGACATCCGGGGTGCTAGCGGTTTGGGGTCGGAGTGGTATCGGAATTGTCGGTCTCTTTTGTTGTAACTGCTAACCCGTTCGGGCTCGTCGGTGCCCGATAAAGTGGAAGTTCGGTCTGGTTTCGGTTTGGCGGTGTGACTGCTACATAAGCTGTTTACTCTGATGTACAGATACAAGCACTGCATGACAAGGATAATAATACAATACATACATTTTGTTTTAAGCTGTCCTCTAGTTCTCATAGAGCCAATGATTTATTTAAATAAATTATTTACATATATTCATTATTCAGAAATAACTTTAAATACTTTAATTCACAATATATTATTTCAAGAATAAGTACATTAATATTTAATCAATGACAACAAATGCATTTAAATTAGTGTAATAACAGGATATAGGATTGCACCCATCAATCATGGAGGAGCGCAAGCAAAAAGAGTGGGAGAACTCTGGAATGGTAATGAGAGCTGCAGGGGTTGCCAGAGGGACTGGCAGGAAGTGTTCCAAAGTAGCAGGAGACCAAGACCAAGGCGTTGGCCTACAGAGATAAAAAGGCTGTGGATATATTGTATTATTCCTCACACATATTATAATTATCATCATATAATTCAATATATTGTCATAAATACATCTAAAATGTGTTAATGAAAGTTGAACAAATCTAACAATGGATATGCTTGGCATAAAAGAAACAATGCAGAAGTCTGATCTCTAAAAATACAAACTTCTGGAGAAAATGTCCTACAGTCGGTATGCAGCATATATGGTGGAACGGAACAAAAGTACAATGAGCTATACAATGGGAAGGCAAGATTTAGGCTAGATTTAAATCGCCAATTGATAACATAGGCATTATGAAATATCAGCATAGACAAATGAATAAGAATAATGTTAGATTTATACAAATAAGACTTAAAGTTTTGTATTCAATCGTGTGACAAATATAAAAATAATAATGGGCTAGTACATAAATTACAACAATATGCTGATGTACATAAGTGGGGTAGTATTTGAGATGTCAAAATGGAACTTAATGGCCAAATTTCTCAATCATGGCGCAACTCCAGTCCAGGCTAAAAAGACAGAAATTAACAATAACTGTTATTTATACACTTGTAAAATTGACTAGCATTTTGTATTAATTATAGGTGCAAATCCCTAGTTAGAAAATCATCCAGACAAAGTGTAAGTTGACATTCTAGTCATAGTAAAAACCTGTCACTAGTAATTTTACGTCCGGGATCACCCAGGAGAGTATATCACTGATGATTGGTTATACTATGACTAGAATGTCAATCGGCCCCTCATCTGGATGTTTGAGCAGAACTAGATCGGGATAGATTGGATAATGAAAAGAAATACTGAGAACATATCTGGTGGCCCATGATGACCATGCATGGGCTAGTGAAATTTGACGGGTGTGAAATATTTTAACTGGTTACTGGTAAATTATATCATTTTAGCACTGACTATAGTTGTGCTACTGATGAGAATTGTGGCCAATGTTTAAAGGAATAGTTGAGTTCTGGTAAAGAGAGTACAGTTTGATAAAACTGAATTTTCGTAACCAAAACCTGCACCCATTACATTACAAACTAATAGTTATGAACTCCACCTTGCTCGAAAGGAATACAAAATTACAAACGACGACTTAGTAAAAAGCCTGTTATCATTCAAAAAGGGCTGTTAAAACTCAAGAAGGTGCTCTCTAAAAACTTATTGGTTTCAACCATTTTAGATAGAATATTGTGCATGTGATGGTTTGATATCAGAGAGAGATAAATCAACAACTATTACAAAACTTATTTTGAAAGTTTTTGAAAAGAGGAAGCATTTAAACAAAAAAGTTAACGGTTTCAAAATTATGGAATAATTATGTGGCCCCACATTTATTACAAATGGTTACGTTTATGGATATTTCAGCCGTTTAAAAAAAAACGATTTTGGACATTTTCTCCAGAATAAGCCAGTTCGTAGTTACAATCTGCGCATGCGCAATACAAAGGTCAATCGTACCAATGCGGCATTCATCGAATTGAAAGGACTGGATAAGGTTCTTTACTTGTTATTCTTGAGTACATCGATTGGAAATTCCTTGTTGCGTAGGTTGATCAATTGTTCTAATGAAAGTAACAAAGGATATCCCATGACAACCATCTGCCACTCTGAACATGACTGCACAGAGTAAAAGCTTTATATCCTACCCATGATTGTAGAATTCAATGGTCAAGGGGTCAAACGACCCATATCCGGGTCCCATATGCTATCTACGAACTGGTCTATGGGTTGGTGCCCAGAAAGCTGGTGTGGAGAAACAAACAAATTGGTGGCTCTCACCCCTCCACTGGGACATGCCTCCACACCAGCTTCCTGGATTGCTGCTGTCAACAAATCCATCGTCTCCTTTACACTAGCATGGGTCGACTGGCTGTCCTGTAAAAAGAAAAACAAAAATACAACAATTATATTATATTGTCTATATTTGTGTTAAATTGAAACCTGTCTGGAGTTTGTTAAAAAAGAATACTTAATTTAAACGTATTATTCCTGGCACAAACTTACATTACTTCAGAGAACATATAGGGGAAATCAAGTTGTTTATTTTTGTTTTTACCTAGGTACAGTTGGTTAATTTTAATTCTATTTGAAAGTTCATTGACAAAAAAACATGTCAAATGAGAATCATTTCTTTTCAAATGCTCTCATAGAACTTTGTCAAACTTGATTCCAAGATATTTCATTCATAAGTCTACCAGCCGGGGATCATTTTGACTTTTTTTTTTTAAATAAAAAAACCGCTTATTAGACTATTTTGAAAAAAATATTTAAAAAAATTATCATTTAAAAGAAAATACAGCTAAGAAAAAATTACTAAAATGTTACCCGTCTGTCTCTGCTTCACCCTGTAGGCCAACGCCAAAGTTTTCGTCTCTTGCCATTTCTTCCTGACCTCTGTCATGTCCCTCAGGCTCCCCCCTCCACTCCTCCTCTTTCTCCCGCATGCCTCCTTCCGCTGTTACTGGCGCTCCTCCATCTTGGAAAATTAGAATTGTTACAATTGGTAAATTTAATAATACAGAATCTATCAAATCATTCAAAATATTTTATCAACTCGGTTGACTATTGTATGACAGTAGACATTCTAGAATTAGTGTTACAAGATAAAAGAGAAGAAATTATGTACATGGGAAATGATGTTAATCCATTACTAACATAGCCTTCAGATGTATATTTTTAATTTAAATGTTTGAAATATTTACAAACTTTAAAAGTGACAGGAAATATATTCATGATTATGATAATTAAAATAATAAATTAAATTTGTGTAGCGCATTACAATACAAAATGCATTCCCTATGGTATGGTCAAGTGGCCACATAACGAGCTCGCCCAGGTCGAGTAGTGACCGCATCAGTGTACTAGATCTACTGAAAGGATTCAATGGCGATCCTTACAAAATAGAATACTATGACTATGAGCAGTGTCAGCTATACAGGACATTCGCTCTAGGCTTGTCTATAGGATCCACTTTGATGTCCATAGTAGATGCTACCTAGAAAGATCATCTTACTACACTAATTACAAACACATTCAAAAGACTTACCCTCTTCCCACAAAATCCAGTCCTGCCAAAGAGTGTGTTCATGTCGTCCCCCCACATAGTCGATC